>PVIC010046059.1:0-14386 GCA_004025085.1 Thryonomys swinderianus
AGCCAAGGGACTCCCAGAATCGACCGAGACTTCGCTAGAGCACAGGAGAAATTGGGAGAACCGAGAGCAGCGAGAGGGCTCCGCGGGCGAGTTTTGGAGCGGAACGAACCGCTCGGTGGCCCGGTTTAGACCCTTGGAGGTCCGCGGGAGCAGCCCGACTGCGCTCGTCCTGGGGCTTCATTCATTCGTTTTGTTTTAAAGGCCCTGGCGGCGGATCCCTCTGCCGCGCCGGAGGGGAAGAAGAGGAGAGACCTGTCTGTTGAGAAGACATTTACACCGGGCTGGACCGAGGCCCTGGGAAGTGTGCGCTTGAGGGAACAGCCGGGCGGCCGAGGGCGGGGAGGCGGCGCGAATGTGACCTCAGCGGCCGCCGCGCGCTCCTCCCGCCCTCTCCCGCTCCGGGCTCCAGTTTCTAGGACTGCCTGGAGAAGTGTGTCTTGTGCACAGCTCTGGAATGCATTTGGCCGGCTGACGAGCTGCGAGGGGCAGCATCCTGACGGGGAAGGGGGCTGGCGGGGGGAGCTCGCCTGCGCGCCGCCGGTAGGTTTCCTCCCAGGCCCGGAAGACCTGGGTCACCCGCCTCCCGCCGCGGGAAGGTTACCCGGCGAGCAGACCCGCCTAGGGCATTCATTTGCGTGCCGGGTTTCGGCACCCTTCTCAGATGCATAGGGTCGGAAAGTTTATCTGTTGACCTGAGGTTCCAGAGAAAAGTATTCCCAAATGGAGGCTGCTGCGAGGAAACAGGAAAGGCACTGGGGAGACTAAGAACTTGAGCGCCTTTACGTCGTGAAAACTGCTGCCGTTGAGAAACGTCCTACAATATTTAAATATTACATACGCATCATTATTGAGAAGGCCACTAGTTGGCTTGGTAATCAACCTCACATCTTATTCATGGAAATACGAATGTTTTTTAAAAAGTCATTTAGGGCTGTGAGATCAAGATAGCAGTGAAACTCATTGAGGATTTTAAAGAATCTTTAGAAAAAGTGAAATGTACTATTTACATCTCCCCATCTAAATTAGTATGTTCTTAAAAGAAAGACAAGCACGAATCAATCATCTTAATAGCTCAGTGCTCACCTCTCCAGCAATTTAGAAGATTCCTAACGTGCAATAACTGCTTAATAAATAATTAAAGTGCTAAGGTGCTGCTTAGCTGCGACCCTGGGTTCAGTCCCCAGAACTGCCTCCCCCTCTTAGAAATTGCTTAGGACCAGTTTGGTTGGACCACTTCTCTACCCCACCAGAATCACCTTTGGTGGTATGCATGAGAAAACAAGAGTAACACTGGCTATATGATCCCCTCAGGTACAGAAAGCCGCAGACCCAGAAATGTGTCCAGGACAGGACTGAAAGTAGCATTCTAAACACTTAACTATGTAAGGCCTCATGGACTGCAATCGTATATTTTTACTGTACACAGTTGCTTAGTGGAAGGGCATTCAAATTTATGCATGTGTCCTGTATGTGTATGTGTCCATGTATACACACACCAGCCTAAGAAAACCACCAGCCAAGAAAGCCAAAAAAGGAATGAAGAAGGGTGAGACCATAACCACAGACAGAGAAAAGCCATGAAGAGGAGGTCGTAGGGTGTGTGTGTGTGTGTACCGGGGATCGAACTTAGAACCTTGTGCTTGCCGGGCAAACAAGGTGCTGATGATCTAAATCCCGAGCCTAGTCGTAGGATTTTTGAAGTATCTCAAAAATCTGAGAAAAATCTATCGTACACTCAGAAAGGTTTAGGAAGAATTGCAGACTAGAAGTCAGAAAACCTGCTTTCTCGTTGGGACTTTGCCATTCACTGGCTAAACAACTTGTGCTATGAGTGATCCTCGGCTTAGGTGAGCCTTGGCAGGCTTCCCAAGGCTTCCTGGGCAGGTGTCTCGCCTCTCAGGGTCCTTTTCCCTCTCTATTGTGCATCTCCCTGGAAGAAAGACCAGGCTGCACAGTGGGATGAGAGAAATAGAGAAAGCAAAGTCATCACTCTAAGTTTCTTGGTTACATGGAGATCTGAAGAATCTTCTGGAAATGCAACCAATGGGACTAACACCCTTTGTGATGAGAGGCCAAAGCACACACAGGGCAGGTAGGTTTAGTGGGTGTTTCAGGAGTTGAGTCTGACGTCACAGCTTGTCTGGGTGGAACATGCATATACTTGCAGAGTTATGTTCCCATCTAGTGTAATTGTGGGTGTTTTAATTCAGGCGTCACCCTTATTTTGCCCTCTACGTGGCTTTCCTCTTTCATTTTACTACCCTAAGTAGAAATGGGTGGGATGCTAGGCAAGTATCTGCAATGGTTGGTACTACTTTATGGCTCCCTGGCATCCCCTGAATCAGTTAACATCCTGACCTTCCTGCAGCCAGCCCCACCCCAGCGCAGTCTTACTCCTTCCTTTCCAAGAAAGCAGCCAGAAGCCAGGAGACAGGTGGTAGTGAAGCTTTGCCTGGCTATTGTGCCTAGGAAGGGAGGTCCCTTCTTTCCTTTCACAGGCACAAATGAGATCCCCAAACACACGGTTTCAGACTATCTTGATCAGTACAAACCTTTAAAAACTAAAATTGTAGGAGCTTACCAAACTATTGTGAATGAGTTTGATTCTAAACATTTGCTGTGCTGGCAGGGAATATGGAATAAAATATCTCATTTGCAGTTGTTTATTTCCTGTTGTGGCTTCTATTTTCATCTTTTAGTTGCGTTGGTGATAGTAATCAAACCCTAATCATGGTGCAGCCACAAGTCACTGAGACCAAAATAGCAAAGTTAGGACAAATAAGGATGAGGGAGCTGAAGACCTGGCTAATCACTAGCCCCTGCACCCTGAGGACTACGTGGCTCCCGCTGTCCACTGACAAAACCTCTGGAGGAAAGCGGAAGCCCAGGGAAATCGTTCAAGGCCTGACGTCTCTGAGCAACTAGGGGCCCAGAAGGAAAGCAGCAGAGAACACAGGAAGTGGCCACACAGCAGGTGAATCCTTCACACCTGCCAAGGGCAGAAACCGCTCCACAACTACCATAGCCAAAGCTGACAATCTCTCTAGGAGAGACGCAATTCCTTCAGTTCTTTTCTCATCTTCGGTGGTTTCCAGAAGGCAAAGGCAGGACAGGGAGCCCCAAAGCTCCTGTGGGTGTGTGCTGGTGTGCAGGGGAAGGAGTGACGTGGGAACGAAGATTTGCCTTGAAAACCCTGAAGAAAGATCAACTGAAGATGCAAAAAGAAAAAAAAAAAACAAAACACACACATTGATTGCGCAATCATCCCTTGAAAAATGTGTGAGTGATCCCTAAACCATTCTTGACTGGCGACAATACAAATGGAAGCAACGGGTTATGAAAGGAAGATAGCACGGGTAAGGCCAATGTGACGATCAGCACTTCTTGGCTTGTCTTGGAAGAACGCAAACATAAGTGAATGAAAATGCATCTCATTCACAATCAAAGAAAGATTCTATAAGCCCTGACTCATCAAATATTCTTGTAGTATAGACATGCTGTCAGTTGGCCTGTAGCATCTGCCAGGTACCTGTCCAAATCACTCAGCTAGGTACTGGGTTTTGGGGCGGGGGTGGATCAAACGAGTCCCTTTGTGGAGGAGACAGGAAGAAATATGCAGGAAAAGCAAATAATGACAACAGCCGAGACATTCAAATGTATACTCACATCCTAGTGCATTTTCCTCCAGGATACTTACAGCTAATGAACACAGCAAGGTGGGGAATTTACAGTATCTTACTTCTTTTGAACTCTGAAATATGGAAATGTGTCACTCAAAATGCACAAGAGTTTTAAATTTTTAAAGTTCCTGCCCACTTTTCTCATTTCCTGAAATTCACCGCTCTGATATTCTCAGTGATGACAAGTTGGTGAGATCCCACATGGAAGTGATATGTGTAGACAGCGTCTCTCTGTGGGGCATTTACTCCAGGAAGGTCAATGACAACAGAAGCCAATGTCTCACTGCAGACAGCGAGGGTGGAGGCTGCCTCGTCATGACCCTGGCAAGAGTCAGCAGGGAAACACGCCGGACCCAATCAAAAGTCATTCCAGATGCCAGTCAGATGCAAGTTCTAACCCAGGACAGACAGCCTAATAAATACTGATGTTACGACGACAGGAGCAGGAAGGAGCCTGCCCAATCTGAGAAAATGAGAGCTTTGCTTTTGGGAACAGAAATGTACTCACAGGATTCTCAATCCAGCCAGCCAGCCCGGATCCAGAGCTGATGTGCCAGGCACTAGGAAGACAGGAATTTTAGCCAGCGTCTGCTTTCAAGAAGTGCATTGTGGGGCCGGAGGGTTAGCTCAGTGGTTCCGGCGCCTGCCTCACAAGCGCAAGGTCCTGAGTTCGATCCCTGGTAACCACATACAATGCTGGGCGTGGAGACTCACGCCCACCAGCAATCAATACCACATACCACAGTGCCGGGCGTGGTGGCTCAGGCCTGTAATCCCAGCACTCGGGAGACAGGAGACAGGAGGATTGCTGAGTTCGAGGCTTGCCTGGACTACATAGTGAGCTCAGAGCCAGCCTGAACTACAAAGCAAGACCCTGTCTCAAAAAAAAAAAGAAGTGCATTGTGACTGGGTGTGGTGGCCCACAGTCAGTAATCCCAGCCCTCGGGAGGCTGAGGCAGGAGGATCTCTGTGAATTTAAAGCCAGCCTGGGCTACAGGATGAGTTCAAGGCCAATTTGAATTACAGTGTGAGACTCTTTTAAAAAACAAAGAAGTGCACAGTGCAGGAGGAGTGAAGCAACAAAAAGCCAACCAACCCTTGCAAAATTTGACCGTGACCTGAGCAGTCAAAGTGGAAGCCCTGCGTGAGGACAGAAAACCAGGGACTTATCCTGCCTGAGAAAGGTCTAGAAAGGCTTCCCAAAGGAAGAAAACTTTTGAACTGGAGGGCTGAGTACCCACGGAACTGATGCTTCTGTTAAAGTGGAAGACAAAGCTGGGTGCACCTCAGCGGGAGAGTGCTTGCTGGGTTCGGCCCCAGCACTGGGGAAGAAAAAAACAGCAAAGAAATCAGTGCCCAGCCTCACGTAGATGTGCCCTGGTCGGCCCTGGTTTCTCTTAGCAACCCGCTGCCTGTTTCCTTAGTAGAACCTCAAGCCACGTGCAAATAGACTCAATGTTCCTGATCCTACAGGGCTACCAGGTTAACCTTTGCTGTTTTCTAATTTACTTCTTACTTTTATCTTTCCTGTTGTCCTGCAAAAAAATCACTAACGGGTGATTTTGATGGTACTGAAGTCTAGCTGGTAAGTACAGGTTAGGATCTGAGTGAGGAGACCTTCTGGTTTTAGGGACATCAGTACTGGCAGTCCACTGGGGGGTGAAGGATGTCCCCTGCTTGAGTAAGGTTAGTACTACAGCAAAAGTGTCACAGGTGACCACACACGCTGCCTCTTGAGACTGGCCAAACCGTCCCCCCACACACACACCCCGGAGGGCCTAGAGGAACAGGAAGGACCCTAGCCCAGATTTAGGATTAAATACCTTTTTCTGCCACTACTAACTACTGGGAAGCCTTAGGAAAGTGTTTCCGTTGTCTGTCTGCCTTCCTCATACAACACCAAATTAACAATATCGTGTGTACCAGGCTTGGTGTGCCTCTCAGAAAACAAAGACCTCCCCACGGGGTGGCTGCTAGAGGCACTGACTCCGAGTGAGTCCAAGTGCTATGTAAACCGACTGGCATACAGATGCTAATTACCATTATTATAATGGATCCTGAGGTCTAAACTGCCCAATGAGCTGATTTTGCCTAACCTTGCCTAGGAAATGAATTTTGAGAGGAGATAATTGTCCAAGTGATAGGGTAATGAAGAAGGAAGCCACTTTTCCTGATGGCGGGGATTTTGTTTGTGCGGGTTTGACAAGGACCAGTTGGAACTCTGTCAAAACGCTCAGGCCGGCATTGGAGTCTAAAAACAAATATGCATGGGAAATCTTTTTTCCTGTCAGAATGAGAGAGGGATAAGTGAGAAAACAATCAAAGTAGTTTTAGTTCTTTTCTGGTGTTTCTATGAGTCATAAATATTTCCCTGTCTTCGAGAAATAACTCTGCTAGTAATGGTGACAAGCCGCAGTGAGGAAGAGAGGAGGGGCTTTGCTCCGGGATCCTCCTGGCCCATTGAGCCTAACCCCTTCCATTAATGGATTCTCAAGGCTGCCAAGATGAGGGTTACAGTGTTATTCACCGTTGCCACAGCCTGGCAGATCCATAGAAAAAGATTAGGAGAAGTGAGGCAGAAGAGGTTTGAGCTGGGAGGGATTGTAAAGGTTACATAGTCTCCTTTCCAGTCAAAATACCAGACCCACGGTCCCGGTCAAGTTCAGACAGTCAGTCTTATGTGTTTTTGCAAAAGTCAAGTTATTTGGTCCTTGTAGTTTGCTTCTGATAGTTTACTGATTTCTGAATATGTGACATATGCATAATTCAAAGACGGTAGAAGGCTGGGAAGAGAAAGGCGAGGCTTCTTTACCCTCAACCCCAGAACCCATTTCTCTCTCTCTTTTTTCCTTTTGAGACAGGGTGTCGCTTTGTAGTTCAGACTGGCTCTGAGCTCACTATGTAGTCCAGGCAAGCCTCGAACTCAGCAATCCTCCTGTCTCCTGTCTCCTGAGTGCTGGGATTACAGGCCTGAGCCACCACGCCCGGCACTGTGGTATGTGGTATTGATTGCTGGTGGGCGTGAGTCTCCACGCCCAGCATTGTATGTGGTTACCAGGAATCGAACTCAGGACCTTGTGCTTGTGAGGCAGGCACCGGAACCACTGAGCTAACCCTCCGGCCCCCCATTTCTCTTTTGAAGGCAGCCACCAGTACAGTGGGAGATGTGCCAGTGGTTCAAGGCAAAGAGCTGGTGTGAGCTTTGAACTCCAGACCTGCCCACCTATCTGAGTAACATCTCAGAGGCGACCTAAACTCCACAACAGGTGGAGCCTGTTCCTCCCAGAGGTCAGAGCCAGCCGCCAAGGACAACAGCCTCTTCCTCACCTCTACTGAAGCGCCCCCCCCAGATCATGTCACTTTTGCCTTCAGAGGGGTCTCAAGCCTTTCATCCCAGCACTCTGAGAGGCTGAAGTAGGAAGTTTCCAAGTTCAAGCCCAGTATGGGCAATTTAGTGATTTAATGAGACCCTGTGTCAAAAATAAAGAGCCGGTGGGCCGGAGGGTTAGCTCAGTGGTTTTGGCGCCTGCCTCGCAAGGGCAAGGTCCTGAGTTCAATCCCCAGTAACCACATAAAATGCTGGGCATGGAGACAAGCAATCAATACCACATACCACAGTGCCAGGCGTGGTGGCTCATGCCTGTAATCGCAGCACTCGGGAGGCAGAGACAGGAGGATTGCTGAGTTCGAGGCTTGCCTGGACTACATAGTGAGCTCAGAGCCAGCCTGAACTACAAAGCAAGACCCTGTCTCTAAAAATGAAGCAACAACAAAAATAGATAAATAGATAGATAGATGATAGATAGATAGATAGATAGATAGATAGATAGATAGATAGATAGATAGATAGATAAAGAGCTGGGGATGTGGCTCAGTGCAAAGGCCCTCGGTTCAGTCCTCAATAGTGAGATCCAGAAAGAGAAAGAGAAAGATCCACAGAGAGAGAGAGAGAAATTTAGAGAAAGACAGTCAGACAGAGAGAGGCAGACAGACAGAGAGACCTGAGAAGGTACTCACTTTTTCCAGCCATACCCTGCACACCACCAGTGGGGTAGCGGTCCCCAGCCCTCTTTCCTCTTCCTGTTCCTCCCCTCACTTCCTCCCTTGCCTCCCTCTGATGACAGGCCAGGGTCAGTACTGATCTGACTACACTACCATCCAAGACAGATTGCCTTCCTAGGACCACGAAGGCCTGAATGTCCTGGAGCATCCTCCTAGTGACCTTGGTACTTCCTTGTTCCCAGGCCTGGCACATACTGTATCTCAGCCTCTCCTCTCTCCTATAGCTCTTCGAGCCTCTAATCTTCATTAGTAGGTCACTTACCCTGTCATTACTGACCCTCTGAGTGCCAGCACACCTGACTTGTGAAGCCTTCATGGCACTTGAAATTTTACCTCTAATTCTGATACCTTGGACATCTCCCTCCCTACCGTCAATTGTAAACTCCATGAGGCCAGGGACTGTGTCCGCAGGACATCTACTCTGGGGCTTGGGATGTGACACTGAGCAAGTGTGCGCTAGTAAGTGAGCAGATGGCTGGTGCTGAAGGATAAGTCAGTTATTTTGAGATGATGTCCTTCCTAGTGACACAGGGGAGCGAGGCTCAGCTCCCCACCGGAAACGCGAGTTTGTGTTCTCTAAAAATTGAAGAATGAATTTTAGCAATGATGCAGGTTTAAGTAGGAAAATTTTACTGAGAAAGCATCTGCCCAACAGGGGCAGAAGGGGGAACCCAGAAAGGTGAGTAACCCAGAATTGCTTTTCCCAGGGGATTTTTATGGATCAAAATCACAACATGGGGTGGGCTCAAAATAGGGGCTGCCAATAAGATTTAAGAAAGTGAACAGGCTACAATTAACCAATGAGTACAGTGGGCGCTTCCAATAAAATTTAAAAGAAATGGGCAAACCATAGTTATCCAATGGGTGTACAACAATTATAATTGTTTCAGCAACCTTCACCAAATAGGGTCCAATGAGGGGTCAAGTTGTATAGGTTCTTTCTTGTCAGGAGACTCCTCTAGGTGGTCCAAAGTGCTGGCCCTCTATCCAGAGAATTTGCAATCACTGCATTAGGGAGCGGATGGATCTGGATCTTTTTTTTTTTTTGAGACAGGGTCTCGCTTTGCAGTTCAGGCTGGCCCTGAGCTCACTATGTAGCCCAGGCAAGCCTGGAACTCAGCAATCCTCCTACCTCTGCCTCCCCAGTGCTGGGACTACAGGCGTGAGCCACCACGCCCAGCATTATCTGGATTTTGACCCTCCATCCTGGGAAAATGAGGCCTGTCAGTCACTGCCATCTAGGAGTGTAGCTTTTCATTGACGGTGTTGACCTTTGGAAGGATAGTCTTTCTTGCAAGTCTTTCAAGGGCCAGCCCTATCTATCTGCCTACTATGTGTTTAGCTATCTTTTCTACCTATAACACTACTATGGGAGAAGAACATGCTCTGTCTTTTATGAAAAGGTGGCAATACTGAAGAATTGCTTAAAACCCAAGGAGCAGTAGTGCATGCCTATAATCCTGAAACTTAGAAGGCTGAGGCAGGAAGATCACAAGCACAAGGCCAGCCGGGCAACTTAAGCAAGACCCTGTTTCTCTCCCTCCCCCCCCCTCACACACACACACACACACACACACACACACACACACCACAAACACACAACAGGAATTGAATCTATGACCTTGCACTTGAGAGGCAGGTGGCAGAACCATTGAGCTAAATCTCTAGCCCTACTTTGTCTCAACATACAAAAAAATTAAAAGAACTAGGGATGTAGCTCAATCTAAAGGCCCTGAATTCAATCCTCAGTACTGTTAAACAAATACATAAGTCCTAAGGATAGTACCTCGGAACCAAGAGAGAACCTGGAGGGGAATAAATGAGTTTCTGATGAAGATACCCAAGAAACTGAGGGGACTTAATTCAAATTATCCTAACTTTTCCCGATTTAGTTCCTCACCTATGCTCAGTTCCTTTGCCCATTCCTGCCACACCAGAAGCAGCCACTCACTAGTTTGGAGGATTCTCGGGCTTGCGTCTTCACGGATCCAGATGAAGGTGAGCCCCCTTCCTGTCCATAACTCACTCGTGTCACAGAACCCCAAATCTGTCCCCATCCTGCCTACCTCTCTAGCTATATAGTATTTCAGCTCGGAATGCACAGCGCCCCAAATGGCTGAGAGATGGTGCACAGCACAGCGGACGCATGGGTGAGAGGACGCAGAAGGGGACGGCCTGGCTCTGGCAGGAAAGCGCCCCACTGCTGGTGCAAAGGAGGTGCTTTGTGGTGGACAGAGGACTGGCCACTCTGGCCCTCTCCCGGGACAGACAGGACCATGTGCATCACCTGTATGTCACAGCCCCACAGTCCTGTCCCCTGGTGCTGGTGGCCCTATGAGCCAGGTGAGGGGAACTGTACTCAGTTCTCCTATAGCCCACCCTACTAGGATCTGGGAACTCAGCCAGTAGCTCTGGGGATTCAGTGTTTGTTCCAGGAACTATGTACTGAGACCCACTGGGTACCAAGCCTTGGTCCCAACACATGTCCTCTCCTTTGGGGTGTTTGCATTCTGAGGGGGGGATAGACAATAAACAAATACACTTTTTAAAAAATCTAATTTCAGGGCCAGAGATGTAGCTCAGTGGTATCACACCTGCCTAGCAAGCGTAAGGTCATGAATTTAATCCCTGATACCACAAAAAATAAATAAATAAATAAAAACATAATTTCAGCCAGGTATGTGGATGCAAGCCTAGAATCCCAGTATTCTGTGAAGCAGGCAGAATGATTACAAGTTCAAGCCCTGCCTGGGCAGTTTAGTGATTTAGCAAGATCTTGTTTAAAAAAAAAAAAAAAGGGCCGGAGATTTAGCTCAGTGGTTCCGGCGCCTGCCTCGCAAGTGCAATGCCCTGAGTTCGATCCCTGTAACCACATACAATGCTGGGCGTGGTGACTCACGCCCACCAGCAATCAATAGCACATACCACAATGCCGAGTGTGGTGGCTCACACCTGTAATCCCAGCACTCGGGAAGCAGAGGCAGGAGGATTGCTAAATTTCAGGCTTGTCTGGGCTACATAGTGAGCTCAGGGCTAGCCTGAACTACAAAGTGAGACCCTGTCTCAAAAAAGAGTTGAGGGCCGGAGGGTTAGCTCAGTGGTTCCGGCGCCTGCCTTGCAAGCATAAGGACCTGAGTTTGATCCCCGGTTACCACATATAATGCTGGGCGTGGTGGCTCACGCCTGTAATCCCAGCACTCGGGAGGCAGAGATGGGAGGATTGCTGAGTTTGCGGCGGCTTGCCTGGGCACCATAGTGAGCTCAGGGCCAGCCTGAACTACAAAGCAAGACCCTGTCTCCAAAAAGCAAAAAAAAAAAAAAAAAAAGAGTTGAGCAGGATGTAGGTTAGTGTTAAGGCCATATGTTTACCACCCAGTACCCCACAAACACACACACACATGTTTTTTTTTCAGCCTAATGTAGTGGTACATGTCTATAATACCAACACATAAGAGCTAAAGTAGGAGAATCACAAGTTCGAGTCCTGTCTGGGCTACACTGTGAGTTCAAGTTTAGCCTAGATTATATAGTAAGATCATGTCTCAGAAAATAAAATAAAATAATAATAAAGGGCTGGGGAAGTACTCAGTGGTAGAGTATCTCTGGGTTTGAACCTAAGAACTAATAATCATACAAACAAAAACAACAGTAACAGGCCGGAGATTGAGCTCAGTGGTTCTGGCACCTGCCTCACAAGTGCAAAGTCCTGAGTTTGATCCCAGTAACCACATACAACAATGCTGGGTGTAGTGACTCATGTCCACCAGCAATCAATACCACATACCACAGTGCTGGGCATGGTGGCTCACACCTGTAATCCCAGCACTCAAGAGGCAGAGGCAGGAGGATTGCTGAGTTAGAGGCTTGTCTGGGCTACATAGTAAACTCAGGGCCAGCCTGAACTACAAAGCAAGACCCTGTCTCAAAAAAAGAAAACAACAACAACAAAAAAAACAGTAACAACAATATACCATAATGCCATACAGTGGCAAATGTCTTAAAAAGACACTGAATTTGGTGCTCACCATGGCAGGGATGTGGTGAAGAAATGGGTCCTGTCAGATCTGGAATCAAGGAAGGCTTATCTGGGAGAACAAAGCCCAGATAAGATCTTGCAGGAAAGAAGCCAGCTAGGACCCTGCCGGGGACTATGAGCTGGCACATGCAAGGTAGAGGACTAACAGTAAGGCCAGGTGGAGGGGTGCGGCCTGGGCAGAGTGGTGGGAGTGTGGAAGAGCAGGGCTCTCTGGTGAGGCAAGAGTGCCCAGAGCCCCCCAGCTGGTCATAGTGTTAAGTGGAACATAACAGCGAACCCAAGGCATTGTGCTACTGGGGTACACACAAGCACCCCAGTGCTGAAATTACAGCATACACCACCACACCTGGCTTGACAATACACGTTTAACAAATTGTGTCTGAGCTAAACATGTACAGACGTTTTCCTATTATTATTATTGCCTAGACAGTAACAATTATTTACATATTTATATTACATGAGGCACTATAAGTAATCTGGAGATGATTTAAAGCACACAAGAAAATAAACATGGGTTATGTGCAAATTTTGTGCCATTTTATACAAGGGCTTTGAGTCTCCTGGAAGTGGGGGTTCAAGAAGCAATCCCCGGCAGCCTCTGAAGAGTGAATGTAATGCTTTCGTACTCAAGCCCTGAGATTGTCCACTTACACCAGATGGTGGACCAGTAAGCCCCTAGTTTTGGATCCTTTTGGGTAGTAAATCTGTTACTATTTCACAGCTGGATACGCAAATAGAGTGCACATCCATCCTTCATTTTCTCTTTGAAAGGAGGGAGTATATTGAATAATTTTGACAATGGAGATGAAGAAACTCTGACACTAATCTGAAATAGGTCATTTGTTTAAAATGACACAAACACATACATTTTACTTTTGGGCAAACTACCACTCTTTGCCAAGAAGCCTGATAAAGCAGGGAAGAGTTCACTTGTGAAAGCCCAAGGGCCTGATGCCTGGACTGGATTCTGGCTTTTCTAGAGGGGCCCACTTTCCCTTGCATGTGCTTTCACATCTAACATCTGATATATAATGAGGGGGCAGTCACAGGCGCAGAGTGGCATTGGACACCCCCACTTCTTCCTCCCACCCTCCTCCTCCTGGGACACTGGCCTGATGAGCAGCAGCTTTCAGATTAGGTGGCCACCCAGGCCTCTTCCTCATCCTTCATTCCCAGACCAGCTCTCTGCTCTTCCCGGGGGACTCTGTCTTCTGGAAGCCCACATGGGCTCAGAAAGGAGAAAGAGGCCTCCAACAGCCTCCTCTGCACCCAGAACTACTATTCCCATGGACTTGTGTGGATTATCTGTCAAGCCAGACACATCTAAGGGCACTTACCCCATGAGTGGTACGTCCCACATGACACCAAACCCAGTCCCACCTAACCATGAGTCACACTGGCCTCTGGCCCCAGCCAGCTACCTCCCAACCTCCTTCACCTGACCAAGAGAGATCGAAAGGTAGAGGAGGAGCAGAGTAAACCCTACCATGCTAGAAAAATGCACGTCTCAGAAATGTGTGTTGCCTTCTGCCTCTCCTTGTGACAGTGATGGATACGGGCCCTGGAAAGGTATTTTCTTACTCCTAAAGAATGCAGTCCTTAACTCCAGGACTTTTCTGTCCTTTTTACCTTTACACAACCTTCCAGTCCAACACCCAGTCCACCATGGAATATTCTTTTTTTTTTTTTTTGAGACAGGGTCTCGCTTTGTAGTTCAGGCTGGCCCTGAGCTCACTATGGTGCCCAGGCAAGCCACCGCGAACTCAGCAATCCTCCTGCCTCTGCCTCCCGAGTGCTGGGATTACAGGCGTGAGCCACCACGTCCAGCATTGTAGTATGCAGTGTTGATTATTGGTGGGCGTGTCTCCATGCCCAGCATTATATATGGTTACCAGGGATCGAACTCAGGACCTTGCGCTTGTGAGACAGGCGCTGGAACCACTGAGCTAACCCTCTGGCCCCCATGGAATATTCTTTTTTTTTTTTTTTTTTTGCTTTTTGGAGACAGGGTCTCGCTTTGTAGTTCAGGCTGGCCCTGAGCTCACTATGGTGCCCAGGCAAGCCACCGCGAACTCAGCAATCCTCCTGTCTCTGCCTTCCGAGTGCTGGGATTACAGATGTGAGCCCCCATGGAATATTCTTGACTTGGCTCACACACAACCGACATGGCTACATTCTTTAATTAATATTTATTGAGGGCCCTCATTAGTTACCTGGCAAATATAGTATGCTGTGAGACTAGAATACCTACTCCCCTCCTCTGCAAGAATGTGCATTCCCAGGCCAGAGGATTAGCTCAGTGGTTCCGGCACCTGCCTCGCAAGTGCAAGGTCCTGAGTTTGATCCCCGGAAACCACATACAATGCTGGGCGTGGAGACTCACGCCCCCAGCAATCAATACCACACACCACAGTGCCAGGTGTGGTGGCTCACGCCTGTCATCCCAGCACTCGGGAGGCAGAGACAGGAGGATTGCTGAGTTCCAGGCTTGCCTGGGCTACATAGTGAGCTCAGAGCCAGCCTGAACTACAAAGCGAGACCCTGTCTCAAAAAAAAAGAAAGTGGGGCCGGAGGGTTAGCTCAGTGGTTCCGGCGCCTGCCTCGCAAG
>PVIC010046060.1:0-14383 GCA_004025085.1 Thryonomys swinderianus
AAATTCAAGGCTAGCCTAGGCTACGTAGTGAGTTCAGAGCCACCCTGAACTACAAAGTAAGACCCTGTCTCACAAAACCAAATTGACAAATAAATCCCATACACCCACATTGTTACACTATTCTAC
This sequence comes from Thryonomys swinderianus, assembly GCA_004025085.1. Lineage (NCBI taxonomy): Eukaryota > Metazoa > Chordata > Mammalia > Rodentia > Thryonomyidae > Thryonomys > Thryonomys swinderianus. The sequence continues at coordinate 127 of PVIC010046060.1, forward strand.
ACAGGCAAAAGATAAACTCTTAAATATAGGAAAAAATAAAACTTCTGCTCCATGAAAGAATTTGTATGCTGAATCTACTGTTTGACAACCAAGTGCATCTCCTGGTCTTGGTCCTTTAAAACACACACAGCAGCAACTTCCCACTGCAGCTGACATTTAGGATGACTATTGTCCTTACATAAAGGGAAAACTAGGATGCACAGGTGTACACGGACGGAACAGTGTGCAGAGACCTAAGGAAGATGACCGTCCCTCAGAGGAACCAACCACTCACACACTGGCTTGGCCTGTGGCTGCAGAGCTTTGACTGAAGTCCTGTTGTGAGAGCCGTCTGTGTGCAGCACACGGTTACTGTACCCCTGGGAAACAAAGTGCTGTTTACAAGTTTCACTCTATTCATCAAATTCCCTTTGTGAACATCCTAATTTCCAGGATTCCTGGGGCACAGTGTCAAGTAATAGCAGAATCCTCCTTATGGTCAGGATCTTAGAGCATATGAGAAAATCACATCATCACATACACATGTAAATTTTCAAGAGAAAAAAAACAGGAAAATAGCAAAGGATAATTAAGATGCTAAATCGCCCACATGAGCAGGTACATGGCCTTGTCGGAGTGAAAGAGCCTTTGCTGCGGAGGTGACGCACTGATTGAGACTTGAAGGATTAGCAGGCCTCATAAAGAGAATGTGGATCAGTGCTCTCACCTTGGGAGCCACAAGTTCAGGTGTAACAGAGCCAAGTTCAAGTGAATGGGAACAGGCCAAAGGCTGAGGCAGCCAAGGCCAGACCTGTGCTTCATTTGGTCCCAAACATAGTCTTGAAATTTAAATATTTATCTTAACCACCTTGGACACTCTCAGATGACCTTGCATGAATAAGCAGTCCCATTGCTGGGAATATCCAAAGAGAGCTGAAAACAGAGGACCACATAAAACCACATGCACATATATTTCCAGTAAGGAGAACCCTAGATGCCCATCAAGGGACTGAAAGAACACAATGTAGTTATATCAATACAACATAATATTATTCAGCCATAAGAATGAATGAAATACTGATACATATTATAACATGGGTAAACTACAAAAACACTGTTAAGTGAAAAGCCAGTTTAAAAAACAAAAACTATGCTGTTTCTATTTATATAAAGTGTTCAGAATCAACAAATGCATAAAAATGAAAAGTAGACTACTATTTCTCCAGGAATGGGAGGAGGGAAGAATGGAATGTGAGAGCTAAACAACCAAGAATAGGTAATTAAATAATGAGGGATTTTGTGAAGTGACTGTTAAAATTGTTTGTATTCTGACACAGGCCACAGTGGGAGTAACCATACTAAGCAAGTTAGTGAATACTCCAACCTTTATGGAATTTGAGTAGTTAAATTAAAAGCCTACCAACAAAGAAACTCTCAAGTTTCAAGGGCTTTCCAGCAAGTTGTATCAAACACTCAAGAAACAATCATTCTAGTCCCATCTGAATTCTTTCAGGCAAAAAGAATCCCTTAATGAGTTTAGTATAACATTGATGACTAATCTGATAAGGTGTGAATACAAAAAATGTCACAGAACAATCTCACTCATTGCTACAGAAGCAAAACTGCTAAGTAAAAATTAGCAAAGCAAGTCTAGTCATGTGTACAGAGTATACCAAAAACAAAATGGATTTCTCTCCAGAAATGTAAGGATGACTGAACATTAGAAAAAGTTTTAGTATAATTCTTCATCTTAAAAACCTATGTGATCTTTTCAGTAGATTTTAAAAAAAAAGAGAGAGCCTCAGAAGGCTAGGCAAGAAGATTGCAAGGCCCCAGTGTGGGCAACTTAGCAAAAACTTTGTCTCAGAATGAAAAACCAAAAAAACCTGAGGTTATAACTTAGTGAAGTTAGACCCTCGCTTCCTGCCCAGAACCACAACCCCAAAAGTGCAGAATAAAATTTGACAGATCTCAATAATATACATAATTTTTTAAACTGAAAAAATTCTAGCATATTAAGCACAGAAAGAAATTTCCTTAACCTACTAAGGAGTATTCCCAACCGGGACACCACCTTGAGCCCAAATGAGAGCAAACGGTAACACAGTGAATGCTTTTCTTAGAAACAGCTCAAAGGAGTCATGTCACTTTCACCGCTGCTCCGTGGCGTCCTGCTGGGTGGTTTGAGCTAGCATTCTAAGGCATGGCAAAGAAAATAATACCTATGAAATAGAGGCTTGTTGCAAAATATAGCGTGGGAGAAGGTGGCTGGCGCCGCTCTCAGGGGGATAATTTAAAGTCAGTCAGTATCTATATTAGAACAAGCCCTAAAGGCAAGGAGGAAAGGCTTCCGGGAGAGATCCAAGCAAGAGGGAAACAGTTCTTTTCCTTGTTCTTCCTAACTGATTTGGTTGACAGACAAAGGGAAAGCCGTCAGCCAATCACTGGGGTGTCCTGGAATCTCCCTAGTGCTCATAAGATCTGGAAGCACAGTAGCCAGGGAGCCTCACTGTGACTGGCCCACTGCCACGCACAAGCAGGGGCCTCTGGCACTTCCTTAGACTGGAGTATCCACTAGGGCTGCTTAGCGGGGTCCCCAGGCTTCTCCAGGCTTCTCCAGGCTTCTCCAGGCTTCATGTTTATTCTTCCTCACCAACGGGAAAAGTAAAGAAATGGAGAGTAAGCAAAGGGAACCTGTACTGCAACTTCACAGTCTGGCCTTCTGAGGCTCTTTTTTTAGTCTACTGAAAATATCACATAAGTTTTTAAGATGAAGAATTAGATTACTGTCTATAGAATTAAAAATAAATTTTTAGGGCCAGAGGGTTAGCTCAGTGGTTCCGGTGCCTGCCTCGCAAGCGCAAGGTCCTGAGTTCGATCCCCGGTAACCACATACAATGCTGGACGTGGAGACTCACGCCCACCAGCAATCAACACCGCGTACCACAATGCCGGGCGTGGTGGCTCACGCCTGTCATACCAGCACTCGGGAGGCAGAGACAGGAGGATTGCTGAGTTCAAGGCTTGCCTGGGCTACATACTGAGCTCAGGGCCAGCCTGAACTACAAAGCGAGACCCTGTCTCAAAAAAAATAAATAAATAAAATAAAATAAATTTTTACCTAAGGCATTTACTTGCATATCTTTTTTCCCTTTTACTTTTCTATTACTCTTGCTTCATGGCCTTTTGGCAAAGATCAAGTGTGTTTTTCTATTACTATAATTTATTTTTGAAGCATCAAAGAGTGAAATATTTTTAAAAATATGGTCCTATTCCAGGCATAGCAGCACATACCTGTATTCCTAGCTCTCAGAAGGCTGAAGCAGGAAGAGTGTGGCATGTTCAAGGTCAACCTGGACTACATAGTGAGTTCAAGACCAGCCTGAAGTACAAAATGAGATCCTGCCTCAAAAAACAAACAAAAAAATTCCCCAATGTTATGTGTGATTGTGAGATGTATATAAAATGTACCAATAAAGAATTCAATTTAAAAAAAAAAAGGATGCAACCTACAAAAAAAAAAAAAAGGCCTTTACTTGGAACATTTTTTAAATTCCCAGTGCCCAATATCTATTATATAAGATTTTCCAGGGTGGCAGAAATTGTAAAGAAAGAAAGAAAAGCTTTTTTAAGCCCAGGTTGTCCAGTGTACAAACAAGTTGAAGACTTGCTCCTCCAAGGGTGTCTGGGGCCCAGAACACTGGACGCCCCAGAGTTTGTCAGCACAACAGTGACTTGGACCCTGCCCAGACCTATTGAATCACAATTCACATTCCAATCAAGGGCCTGTGCACCCACTCAAGTTGGAAAGGTTGAGTTTTAGGAAACAGACCACAGACTCCAATACACAGACTTTTTTAGAGATAGATTATCACTAGAACCAATGGCCCCACAGAGTCTCCCTGCTCCATCTACCCTTCCCCTGCAGTCAGAGTGACTGGGCCATTACTCATGTCTGTCACTGCTGTGCTGTAGCTACAAGGTGCAGTTCAAAGCCCTAACCTGGAAAGTGCTCACCATCCCCTCCCCCATCCATAGTGTTCTGTCCCCTTCTTATCTGCTCAGTCATTATCTGCTCAATCTGTTTTTGCTTGAGACACATATCTAACCTGTAGTTGAGGCTACTCTTGAACTCACTCAGAGCCCAGGCTGGCCTAGAACTTGTGGCGATCCTTTTGCCTTAGCCTCCCAAGTCAACCTCTTCACCTGATCCCCAACACACACACATACCATATCATATCACATACCACCCCCCCCGGTCACACACACACACACATACACACACACACATACACACACACTCCACATCTCTCATACACATGCACTGGAAACATCTTTATGCCTCTGCTAATTCCCCTCCCTCTTCCTAGTATTCCTCAAGACTCAATTCAAACAGTATCTTCTACAAAGTCAGGGATTTGTTCCTGCAATTCCCCATAGTTCTTCTTAGAAGAGTTCAAATATAGCTGTGGTTACAGAGTGGAACTTACTGTCTACGTGTCTGTCTTGCTCACGTCTTGGTGCACTTAAGGACAGGGACCATGTCTTATTAACACCATCTTCCTGTGGCATCTCATGCCCGCTCTAGGTGAAGGATCATGAATCTAACCAACTCCCACTCCTCTCTTGGCTGAACTGCTGCTCATGATGAAGACAAACAAGAATTGGGTCCTACTGAAGATGCATAATCAGGAAACCTTGTGCAGGATTAACCACTTCATAAATGTTGCCATGGGAAGGTAAAGACATGTGCATAAATGTGTCTCTGCAACGCTCTGCTAGTCGCTGCTCATGATGAAGACAAACAAGAATTGGGTCCTACTGAAGATGCATAATCAGGAAACTTTGTGCAGGATTAACCACTTCATAAATGTTGCCATGGGAAGGTAAAGACATGTGCATAAATATGTCTCTGCAACGCTCTGCTAGTCCATCTGCCCTTCCCAACCAGTACGTACTCAGAAACAGTCACAAGTCCAAACAGAAAGTGGGGTGATGAACTCAACAATTTTTGGCAAAGCTTTCAAGGATAAAGAATCAGATGAACTTTTTTATAAACCACGTTCTTGGGATAATAGTCTAAATAGAGTCAGTTCTCATTACTATGTTAATTAAGTTCCTGCAAGTGTCTGGTCTATGTTTTCAGCATTAGGGGAGGGGAGATACTTGATTAAATTAAGAAAATCTGTTCTTGATGTCAGGAACTTTTCTTCTTTTTAAAAAGTATGAATATTATTAATGTTCATCAAATATTCTTTATAGAGATAAATTTTATTAGAGTGGTGAATAACACTAAAAGATTTTCTGATACTAAGTTATCATTATAAATTTCCAGGGGAAATTCATTTTTTCCCATTAGATTTTATGTTTACCACCAGATTTGCTTTGTCAACATTTTGTTTAGCAATTTTGCTTCCATAGTAATGAGTGAGATTGTTGTGTGATTTTTCTTTTTTACCCTTGACCAGATTCTCTGAAATGGTCTGCATAAAATAGGAAATTTCTATGACTGTTTGACAGACTTTGCTTGACAAATTCTGGGAGTCTGTGATCATGTGTTTTGAATGATTCAATTCTTTGCCTGTTCTGACCTGTCCACAAAGGACCATGGAAACAATTATTTTGATTGGAGGATTACAAGTATCAAGAAAGCGTGCTCACCAATGTTGAATCTGTAAGTAGGAAGGATTGGCTGTAACACTGTATCTAACAAGTGCTCTGGGGAGAGCATGACCAAAACAGCAGATGAAAGCTACATTATTCAAGGCACTATGGGCTCCGGATGTGTCGGGCAAGACCCATCACCTCTGATTACTGGGTGCTGAGTCATAGGGTTCTCCAGAGAGAGTGCAACAGCTTTTACCAACCCATTAGGGAAGATGTGCAATTTTTTATTACTGAGTTCTGCTGTACTGACCTTCCAGGATGCCAAGGGAATCTGGGCTCAGAAAAAAACCAAATTCTCCCATTACTTATTATTTTATAAATTTGCTTGCCTCACTTATTTTAGAAATTTATCACCCTTCCTCTAGACAGAAAAGTTAATTATACCTTAAGAAATGGAGATTCTCCTGACAATTTAATCTTAACAGCAACCTGGGAGCGACAGGCAATGTGATTAACATTTCAAGCAGCACCACACCCAGACTTCAAGGATAAAAGAAACGCCTGCTCTGCAGGAAACCTTGATGCTGCCCAAGTCTGCAAATGAAGAGGAAGGTACAGACGGTATCACTCAAGAGGAGAGGGAAGTGGAGCAGAACAATCTGTCAACATGCTTCAGTGCTTTGATCACTGCCCCTGACTCAAAGCTTTTCCAAACACAACACAGGCCGAAGCAGCCTTCTGGAAATGTAATGCGCATACAAACATCTGGGCAACTTGGTGAAGTACAATCACTGATTCCTTAAGTTTGGAGAAAGTCTGAGTCCAATAAGCTTCCCTAGCCCACATTGCAAATACCCGATCACATATAGGCATGCATCAAAATACCCCAGAGTTTCAGATTTAATGGCTCTGATTTGGGCCTTAAAATATGCCTTTTTAACAAGTCTGCTAGAGATGCTAATGCTTCTAGTCTGAGGATCACTTTTTGGAAATTACTACTTGTGATGGTTAATTGACCACCTGTCAACTTAAGTGGGGAATCCCCAGCTGAATTGAGTTGGCACGTTTCTGGGCATGGAAGACACACAGAGGTTTGTTGAATGGTACAAAAGACTGAATGCAAGGAAAAGATTTCATGATTTCCTTTAGAAGAGCTTCATTGCTGCTGATTCCCGTTCTGGCTGCTTTTCTTCCGAGAACCTTCAACACTCTCTTCATCTGAGCTCTAGTCTTCACCTGTGCCAAGGATTTGGGAGCGCTGATCTCCACCTTCCCCTGGAGCATTGTCTGTGGGTTCTCAGTGCAGATTCTTCATCTTCCAGCACCCGCCTTTCACCTCACCACCCGCTCATACCCTCTAGCCTCCAGCACTGGCCTTTAGCCTCTCAGGTGCCGACTCTTCAGTCTTCCATCATAGATTTCTCAGCCTTATGATGTGGAATTGCACAGGACATTTCTCTGGGCTCCAAGGCTTCGGCTGGATTCTTCTTTTCTAGCATGTGGACAGATCTTTTGCACTCTTCTACATCTGACTCTGTGAGGGAATATTGTCAGTTAACCTTATAAATTTGTGTCAACTGAAGCTATAAATGTGTTCTAGAATGCATGAATGATATTGTGAAATAGCAAATATTCAAAGGGTGATGGGGATTAGCAGTAAATAATGAAGAAAAAAATTGATGGTAAAAACAAAAGGAAATTATGCTTGTGTATATAGAGCTGGGGAGAGGTAGGGTGGGTAGGGGAGGTGGAAAAATGAGAATTAAGTTGTGTCATATACTGGTACAAATTCTCATTGTGGAGTGTAATTGTGATGTGTATATATAATGTACCGATAAAGTGTAATAAATATATAAATAAATAAATATATGTGTCCTGCATTAAATCTGTTATCTTGCAATTATTGACTAAAAAATGAGTCATGTATAGACTACATTGGCAAATCAGATTCTTAGAAGCTTGTATTTTCCAGGATGTGTACATACATAATAAGGTTTTCATCATGTTGGTGAAGAACCTAAATCCACATGGAATAATATCCCTAATGATAAAATTCTCAATGACAAGAGCCAAATTTTATATTTATCTTATCCAATGAAAATATGACAGTGGCAGTTAAAACAGTAGGGATTTATAGCAGTTAAATAATAAATTTTACTCTCTAATGGAATGTTATACCCTTCTCAACTGGCAGAAAGCTAATCATCACCTGTTAACTCTTACTGTCAATTAATTTTTACAAATTTCAAAGACCTCTCTTCTGTCTTTCCCTTTGGTAAACAGAAAGCCAAAGAAAGAAACCAAGTGATGGAAGAAATTCAGGGGATAGCTCCTTCACATCTTTTATACCTAAACAGTACATGTCAAATTGTAAGTGTTCCCTATATATGTGAGGAAGAGAGAGACAGAGAATAGAAAGAAGAAAAAAGAAAGGAAAGGTGGGAAAGAAGTAGGCAGAGAAGGAGGAGACATACTTTAATTTGTAAGCAGGATTGGCATGTCCTCAAAATGACTATACTGAGTACCATCCTAAAGACAGAATCTTGATTTTTCATTGGGTCTACTCAGATTAAGTCCTACTAGTGAGAAAAATTCAGATGATTTCATATAATAACATGTTTTAAAAGCCAGCCATACTTATACAACCATTACTTTACATCAAACATTTGACAAGTAGGTCACTGGGGGAGGACATAAGTACAGTCCATTCTTCAAGAAATTGAACATTATCTTTCTTCTCATCCTGCTCATTTATCAGCAAGCAGTTCCATCTCCCCTACACAAATATAGCAGCTACCAACCAACTAGGGTCTGTTTACTCAGCTAAAGAATTTGCCCACGGACAAGTTGATTGTCCCTTCACCCTATAACTTCCTCTCCTGATAAGGAGCTTCCTCTCCTGATAAGGAGACTTGTGTCTATAAACATTTACAGGTATCCATTGTGTGTTGGCAGTTTCTGGGGGAAAATAAAAGGAAATCAAATGCAGACTGTACCTACAGAATTTAACAGTATACCAGGACATCAGGGCATGTGATAAGTGACTTTATATTACAATATAGGTATATGTGAAGACTGGAGAACAGAAGAAATAATGGAAAAAGTACTCTGGGGTATCCAGGAAAGACAAGAGAAAGTTGACAATCATACTGGTTCTACTAGGATATTTGAAACTGAACTTGGTGTGGAAGTATAGGACACAATGCATTTAGACAGGGAACAGCACTACAGACCTATCGTGAGATCCCCTCTAATATAAAAGCAAACATTGCTAAACCAGAGAGTGCAGTTATCAGGTTTGTGGACTCTGGTTCCTTGTCTCCTGCATCTACTTAGACAAGTAGCCATTTATAGCATACTTGTAGGTACTATTTAACCTACTTGACAGCAGCAGCAATTCACTAGAATGACTGAACCCAACCTGTGGAATGAGTACAGTTGATGGCAAGCTCCAGTAGCATGAGCACAGGCTTGAGCCACTTAATCTTAATTGTCCATTTGACTAGATAAAAGACCCCAGGAGCACTCATTGGATTATAAGGACAATGTTTTCGTCAGTGGATTAATCCATTGATGTTCATAGTTGAATGTTGGAAGAGGTGGGTCCTGGGGGTGTGACTTTGGAGAGTATCTCTCAACAGTGTTCTTTCCCTGTGACCTGCTTCTCATATGTTATGAAAAAAAACCAGGTGCGATTCACTACACCTTCCACCATGATGTTCCTGAAAGAATCCAACTGCTGCCATCTTGATCAGAGGCCTCCACACAGCTGTACCTGGGAACTCACAACATTATCAGCTCTACTCTTATAGTAGCCACTACTCCCTGCACTTTCCCAAGGCTCATTCTTGGGCAACTATTATCAATTGTGCTCTCTCAAACCTTGTTCTTGACAGGAAGCTACAACTCTTTCCTCCTCAAGAACCTACAAAAGACTCTTTATCCTCAATGAGAGTTGCTAGTCTGCTAAATATGACTGTAAATCCCTATCAGGGAAAGTAATGTTATAAGCAGAAATTCACAGGCTTTGGAGTGACATTGAGTTCATTCTGCTGGATATTATCTGTGCAATCTTGGACAAATTTCTTAACCTCTCTGAGCCCTCTTTCCCTATTTGTAAAATTAAGAAATAATTCCTTATCTCTTATGACATTCCTAACATGAAAATTAAATTAGGCCCATATCTATAGTTCCTGGTGCTGGGCATGATGGTACATGACTATACTTCCAGCAGTCTAGGAGGCTGAAACAGGAGAATCACAAATTCAAAACCAGACTAGGTATCTTGGCAACTTAGTGAGACCCTGTCTCAGAAAATAAAAAGGGCCAGGGATGTAACTCAGTGAGAAGGCCCTGCATTCAATTCTCAATCACCAAAAGTAATCATAATTAAATAGCTGGTTTATGAATGGTAATCTACATTTCCTTTAGCTTCTAAATCAGAAAAACCTGTGTTAAAAGAAGAAAAGGTGGATCTGAGTATAATATATCACTACTGAATGTGAAAAGTACTTTTACGTCGTATATTTTTATCACCTCTAAGATGTGGATCTGTCTTGGCAGCTACTTACCAGTAAAATGGAAATGTTTGACATCTACCACATAGCTCAGTTAATTGATTCCTAGGTTAAAATTCTGGGTTTCAAAGTTCTACAGAACCTGTTTGAATGACAGCTGCACTTACATAAGTAGCTCCAGGATCAAATTTCTACTACTTGGGTCACTCATCCAATCAGCTCATCAAGGCCTGTAACCCTTGTGAAGGCAGAGCTGTAACAGTCACCGCCTGGAACCATACTTGTACTCAAAGAAGCAGGGTTCAGCAAGAGACACCAACAGAGAAATCAAGTATTTTCTACTCTTTCCTAGGTCATGACCCCTCCTCATCACTTTCAAGCTCTGCTCTGCTCTCAGAAAGCCACGTTTTACTCCTTTCCTCCATGTAGGTCTCTTTCCAGCTGTTACTTGTTCTAGAAGATCTCCACAGAGTCATCATCTGATAGCACTTTTTATTTCCTCACCTTTATGCTGATGAATTTTTCTTCTGAGAACTTACTATTCTCTGAAACCACATCACAGATTTATGTTTATTTGAGCATTGCCGTGTTTCTTCAACTCTGACGCTGCTTGTGATTGTTACGCAGTCATGATTCACTGCTGTCTACCTAGCAGCTAAAACTGATCTAGGCACATAGCAGATCCTCAGTCAAATTTTGTTAACTGAATGCTGAAAGGACAGTTTTCTAGGACAATAATGCATATTGTTTATACAATCTAATGGCTCAGCCCCCCCAATTTTATGAATTAAGCACCAATATCATCATCTTCATTTTATAGGTAAAGAGAAAAAGGTTTCATAAATTCAAGAAGCTCAATTAGGATGCACAGATTGGAGATGGTGGGATTAATAGTCCACCTATATCTGTGTCCATAATTTCTACCACTGCCATCTTTGAAGAGTTGAGTAGACAGGCAATTAGACCAAAGGAGCTTTAAGACCACCTCCAACTCTGTGGTGCCATTAATTGACATGAAAGCATATATAACTATATTAATCACATATATCTTAAATGTTTAAGCTGCCACTTAGAAAAACAATGAGGATACAAAAACATACTTAGAATATGAGACATGTATTGGAATTTTTTAAATTTGTATATGTAAATAAAAGGAGAACGTTCATACTATATTTAACTAATTTTTTTTTGAGACAGGTCTCACTTTGTAGTTCAGTCTGGCCCTCAGCTCACTATGTAGCCCAGGCAAACCTCGAACTCATCAATTCTCCTGTTTCTGCCTCCTGAGTGCTGGGATTACAAGCGGGAGCCACTGGTACTGATTGTTGGTGGGTGTGAGTCACCACTCCCAGTATTGTTATATGTGGTTACTTTAAACTTGCTAGGCAGGCACTAGAACCACTGAGCTAAATCCCTGGCCCCTACTAATTTTAAATATATGTTTTTTACATCTTGAAAATAAGATTCTTGTAATATCAGGATTTTTCTAAAATCGGCAATGTCTTAGAATTAGTGAAATGCTATTCATTTGTATACTGTTATCTTTTACCTACCTAGTAGTATTGTAAGTAGCTTTTATCTTCTTTATAGTTTACTATTTTCATAAGTCCACTAGAACTTTATCAGTATAATAATATTTAGAAAATAAATTGAAAAAAATTGACTCCCTGATTGTCTATCCAATGAAAGAGGTACTAGTGTATAAGAATCAACATCAAACTAGTCAAAAGAAAAGGAAAGAGATCTAAATTAATATTAATAGTAATAACAGTTGGGACCTTCAGTTGTTTTGCCTGAAGATGGAGCAGGGGTTAAATTGTGTCCTCAAAAGATACTGAAGTCATCACCCTCAGTGATTATGAATGTAACCTTATTTGGAAGTAAGATATGTGCAGATGATCAAGTAAGCCAGTCAGTGGAATACAGTGTAGATACAAATAGACTGTAACCCAATGTGACTATGTCCTTATCAAAAGGGGAAATTTAGACAGACAGGCTGGCAGAAAGACAGACACATACACACAGAGAGAGGGAGAGAGAGAGAGAACACCATGAGAATATCAAAGCAGAGATTCAGACTACACACTGAGAAACAAGGATGCCAGATATTGCCAGAAAACAAAACCAGAAAAGCGGAGAAAAACATAAAGTAGATTCTTCACAAACTCCAGAAGGAATTGGCCCCACCAACATTTTAACCTTGGACTTCTAGTCTGCAAAACTGTGAGACACTAGAATTCTGTTACCTAAATCAACTAGTTTGCGCTGCTTTGTTACAACAGCTTCAGGAAACTAAAACAAGGAGTAAGGAAGAGAAGATAAGGAAGACAGGAACTCTTATTTGACTAGAAAACTCAAAATCTTGGGAATAAAAATAAAAAATAAAAACCTACCTAAAGTGAATATGTTATGTCATAGTTACTTTTCTTGTTGCTGGGATAAAATATTCAACATTCAAAGTTAAAGGAGGAAAGGTTTATTTTGCTCACAGTTTGCAGAGGTTTTAGTCCACAGGGGGCTGACTGCAAAGCAAAGCAGCTGGGCAGAAGGGCTTCAAGAGGAGAAACAGATCATGCTGGGCAGAAGGCGGGGAAGCTGAGTAATACTGAGGAAGGAAGCAGAAAGCAACAAGCAATCAGCCTCTTTCTGCCCTTTATATTTTATCCAAACTACTCCCTCCCCACGGGGCAGGTAGGATTTACACCAAGGGGGGAGCAGCCTTAATCCTAGCATTGCACTGTGAGTCAATCGAAGCAACACATCCTTAAGCTTAGGAGCACATCCCTTAGGTTCAGCCATCTCTAAAAGTCCCACCCATAACCCATAGGAGCCTTTAGGGGAACATGTGGATACAAGCCATAGCATGTTATATTAAAATACCTAATGTAACCTTGATTTTTTAAAAAAGTTATTATACGTTACTGGAGAAAGCATTTTATTCCCGAGGAGGTAATGGATCAGTGTAGATCACATGGAAGACACTGCGTTTCCTTTTGCTACATTACAGATAAACTTGGGCGGCAAGGTGCAGGGAAAAACAAGTGTTATTTCAAAGACTGACTTGGATCTGATAAGTACCTAAGAAAGGGTCTTAGGTACTTGTAAGGGACTAGAGAAGATGTGAAATCAAAGCATGCACAATAATAACCTTGTTCTCCTGCTGGCTGCAGACAGACAGGGGATGTCCTATGTGGTGGTGGAACCCATGGGGAAAGCCCATGTTCCCTTAAGAAAACAAATGCTTTTACAATTCCCCAGTATTACTCTGTTTATATTTTAGCCCTTGTCCTATGGCAGTGTTTTCATGGTGGATCCCAGACCATCTTCAGCAAGTACAATTGGAATGTTGGAGCTTTCCGTTTCTGCCTCTCACTGCTCCCACCACCCACACACACCCTGACTGAGACGCAAGATCTCTGGGAGAATAGTTAGGAACCTACTTTAAAAAAGATTTCCCTCTCAGCTGATTTTTCAGAATTCTACGATCTAGATGTCTTTTGTTACTGATGTTTTAAATTTGTATGTTTAATTGGTTAGTTTTATGGGAAATTCATTCCTCCATATTCCACATTTTTTCTTGATGCTAAGAAAGGACTCAGAACTATCTGGAGTTTTAAAATGTAATTAAAGTATGGAGTTTTAAAATGTAATTAAAATCCAGGGGCTGGGGATTTAGCTCAATTAGTACCACACCAACCTTGAACACACAAGGACACAAGTTCGATCCCCAGTACTGAAAAAAAAAGTTTAAAGTATGAATCCAAATGTAAAAAATTGTAAATTCACCTGGCTGTTTATTATAGGATGAACCGTTTTGATGATGAACATGCTAAAAATGAAAGGAACGTTGGAATGTATTATATGATGAAAAGAAAGTGTATCCAGTATGGTGGCACATGCCTATAATCCCAGCATTTGGGAGGCTGAGGCAAGGAGGATCGTTATAAATTCAAGCCCTGGGCCGGAGATTTAGCTTAGTGGTTTGGCACCTGCCTTGCAAGAGCAAGGTCCTGAGTTCAATCCCGGTAACCACATACAACAATGCTGGGCGTGGTGGCTCAGGCCCATCAGCAATCAATACCACATACCACAGTGCCGGGCGTGGTGGCTCACACCTGTAATCCCAGCACTCAGGAGGCAGAGGCAGGAGGATT
>PVIC010046061.1:0-14383 GCA_004025085.1 Thryonomys swinderianus
TCGCTTTGTAGTTCAGGCTGGCCCTGAGCTCACTATGTAGCCCAGGCAAGCCTCGAACTGAGCAATCCTTCTGTGTCTGCTTCCTGAGTGCTGGGATTACAGGCGTGAGCCACCACGCCCGGCTAGAGTGGCCTTCTTTTAAAAGATGTCCCCAACCCACCCTGGACTGTTTCACTCTTGTGTGTTTGGACACCTGTGTGTCAAGCCCCGGCTGGCTGTTCTTTGGAGAAGGTGACAGTGACTTGGTTCTTGCTTTCGTGGAGAGCATCAGGGGAGCCACGCATTGCGGGAATCTTTACACAGACCAGGAGCTCCCACTCCAGCAGGCGTGTGTGAGCACAGATGCACTGCCAGACGTGCATGTGCAGTGTCTCCTGGCTTCACTTGGAGAGTCACAAGGGGCATGGGAATGAGGAGCCAGGCTCGTGAGGTCAGCATGACAGTGCCTGTTCCTCTTGTGATGGCGAACAGCTGAGCTGACGCCCGTCCCACTCACTATCTGGCCCCTGATGCGTGGCTTCACAGTGGAGTAGAGGTGCCTGGCCCCTGCCGTGGCTGTTCTGGGCCAGTGCTAGTCAGGCCTCATGGTTCGTGGCCCGCTCTGCTAGCAGGCTCCGTCCTGCACGTGCTGCCCATTGCGGTCCACTGTCCGCTCTCTCTGCAGCCCGAGGGCTCCTTCCCAAAGCAGGTCTGCGGAAGACACTCCCTGCTTCACTTTCCTGCTGGCTTTATGCCACCTGCAGAGCTCAGCTTGTGTTGTTCATCAAGACATCCATGCTTTCTTCAGGAGGCTTCCTTTCCCCGGGCCTCCCTTACTTACCTGGGTGGGCATGTCCCAAGTCCACGTGGGACTGGCTCCACCATGCTCAGCACCCCCCCCCCACTTTGTGCTCTCAGGCAGGTTCCACTGGGGTTTGGTGCCTCTGTTAAAAGCCAGCCTTTCCACCTGGAGCAGTGCTTGTTTACCTGGGCGGCTCTGCCCCTGGGTGGTGAGCTTTGGGAACTGGCTTCCTGAAACTGGAATTCCCAGACTAGCAACATTTTGGGTCTGCATGAAGGCACATATTTCTAGGAAAGTGATTGATAGCTTGTCTCAGATTCCCAAGGAAATCCAAGACCTAAAGAGAACTGCTGTCCTGAGAGTTTCCTAGTCTAGCTGTCCTTTTCCGATACACACGTCAGAGACATTTGACATTTTCTCACCTTAATACTTTAGTTCATGGATTCTTTTGGTGATATCTGCAAATCTGCATCTATAAATAGCGGAACTCTCATGTCCCAAAGAAAAAAGATTACAACAGCTAAAAGGGTGCTTTTCTGGGAAAGAGTGGTAATTAGTTTTTTTTTTTTTTTTTAAAGCAGGTTAATCAAAGCCTTTTACTCTTACTTATAGAAGCCTAGTGCAGGAGTTCACCACTAGGCTCTGGTAGGAAGGGGAAAACTTAATCTTAGTAGTATTAGAAAAGTTTCCAGTGACATTACAGAAGCCATGGGCCTATGACCTGGCTACTGCTGATTGTCTGGGGATGGCCCCACGGTCCTAGGTCGCCTCCCCTGTGATGCCATTTCTAAAGAATGTTATTGTTCAGTCTCTTCCCTCTCCTTGGCCAGTGTGGTTTTCCTCTCCCATTTCAGTTGAATTTACTTCTTCCGTCGATTGTTATTATTTGTTTCTTTTTTCCCCAAATCCTTCCTTAAAACCTCCCCTTTTAATTTTTAAATATCTCTTCCTGTCTCTTACATTCAGCAGTAAATTAAGAGCCAGAATGTTAAAGTGCCGTATTTTGTTTTGAAAGGACCCTACTAAAATCCCTCTCCATTATTTTGACAAACTGTGAAGTAAAATCTAGCTGGTAACTTCACAACTCGACAGAGTAGTCATTAGAGATTTGGCAGGAGGGCAAGGAAGATGAGACTGTTTAAAAGCAGATTATGGTACACATTATACTTATTCATAAGGCACTCTTAGAGTCCTTTGCTTCTACTTGTAATTCCTTCCCTGCATCCTTGACAAAAGGAGGTGGCTAGTTCTGTGTGCAGGCTTCTGAGTCCTCTGTCCCCTCACCTGTGCCCACTTTAACCACGTCTAGGGTGTGTCCCTGAGCTCAGTTTCCTTCTAGAGAAAATGAGGATTGAACCCAGGGCCTCACATATGCTATACATGTGATGTACACTGAGCTATACCTCCAGCCAGCACCTCATTTTTAAAACTATTATGATTAAATGGGGCTCTTCCTATTCAGCCAAATACAATGCTGGGCTTTGGTGCAGCAGTGACTAATGTGGCTGCGTGGTTTTAGTTAGGGTTTCAAAATTAATAAGGTCATATGCAGCAAGCAGCCTTTTGCATTGTGTGTCTTAATGTTTATGTGACTGGATACATATGTGTACTGTCAGCCCTTTATGTATGTGGGTCCATACACAGAGATTCAGTTATGCTTGGATCAGAAATATTTGAAAAATACTGCATCTGAAGTGAACGTACACAGACTTAATTTTGTGTCTTTCTTCCCCAAACAACACAGTATAACAACTTATGTAGCGATTGCATTGTATTAGGTTTTATAAGTGAGCTAGAGGTGACATCGTATATAAGAGAATGTGTAAGGCCAGGGGTTTATCTCTGACACTATGCCTGCCTTGCTAGTAGAAGGTCCTGAATTTGATCACTGGTACTGGAAAAAAAGTAAAAGAAAAAGACTTATTCGGGAAAGAAAAGAAGAGAATGTGTGTAGATTGAATGCAAACACCATGCTGTTTTCCACCCATGGACTTTGGTATCCACAGGTGTTCTGGAAGCAGTGCCCCATGGATTACAGGTGCAGCTATACAGATGCATCCCTTTGCAATTACTGCTGACTGTTACAAAGTAGGCAGGCTGTCTTATATCACAACCAAGACACAAGTTCGTGACAGTAAGTGCTGTCCTACCCTGTGGAAATGTGGAGTCCCCGAATGTTTGCTTTTTAAACATTTTTTTTCAAATTTGAATCTTTATTGGTACATTATATATACATATCATGATCACACTCAATATAGAGAATTTGTAACAGTATATGACATGATTTAATTCTTATTTTTCCCCATTCCTCTACCCACTCAACAACCTCCCACCCCCTATATACATAAGCTTTGTTACTTTTATTTTCATTACCATCACATTTTTTTCTCCCCCCCCATTACTTATCCCAACCCTTTTCCCTTTGGATATTTTCTATTTTGCAATGTTTATTATGTATTCTAGAACTCATTTACATCTTCAGTTCCTCATACCAGAGAAAAGATACAATATTTATATATCTGTGACCTATTTATTTCACTTACGAGTATGTACTGAAGGTACATCCATTTGAGTATAAATGACTCAAATTTATCATTCTTTATGGCAGAGTCATACTTTATTTTATAGAAAAAAAGCATCTAAACATAGGGACCTACTCATTTGATTTCATTTCTCACTGATTGTGTCTATAGTGTGAGAACTCTGATACAGAGTAAGGAATTGAGTGAATACAGAGGATCTAAAATCAGTGGTCTACAGAATGTTTCAGCATATGTTCAGATATTTGGAAGATAATCTGGCACATCCACTGCCATGACTTGGAACTTATGGATCAAAATCTCCAGATGGTTCTCACAATGTAAAGTGAGTTAAGATGAGAGTGAATCTATCAATACCTTCTCCCAGGTATTCCTTAGAAATTGGAGTCCTGACACTGTTTTTGTCTCACTTTACGTGAAATGGTAAGAATCTCAGTGTGGGTGTATGTTTTTAAAATCAGCTCCAGCAGGGCATCATTTACCATATCACAAAAATACTTAGTGTATCGTTGGGTGAGTGGTAGTCAGTCAGTCCCGCTCCATGACTACCACTGCAGTTAGGTTTTTGAACTTTCTTGTAGCTTCTTCCTACCCTCAGCTCTAGCGCTGTGACCACTGACCTGCTTCTCTGCTTCCTTTTGGGAAAAGGTACGTCTTAGAAATGAGGTGGTCCTGTGTGTCATCATCGCTCCATCCTCCCAAGTGCATGAACAGTGCTGGCCGGGGCTCTCCTGGAGCATGAGGCAGCTTGGTCTAGGGCCCAAGGAGGAAGACTCAAATGGGTGCTTGTGCGCATGTGTAGGGTGAGGCAGTTGCAGAAGGAAGGCTCAGAGCTGACTGGGGGACTTCCTTACAGGGGCCCTCCAGCCTGCACTGGCTCCTCTCCCTTAGCTCTGTGCATCCAGGATGCCATTCCTAACTTGACAAGCCCATGTTTCCGACGGTGCTGGTAAACAGATCCTGAGCACCTGTTGTGTCCAGTCCCCGAAGAGGAAGCAGTGCATCTGTCATGCTGCAGCCTCTTCTCTCTCGGGTCCAGTCTCAAGCCTCAGATCTGTGCACCTGCTTGTGAGTATATTCCCTTGAGACCAGCACCATCTAAAAACGGCCCTGTAGCTGCTGTGGACATATATCTGGGTGGCAGACACTTCACCTTTGATCATATAAAATTACTCCTTCTGTGTACACACTAGAACATCTTCTGGGCATGCCTCGGAGCTCCACGGGAGTTGGGTCAGAGTTAGAGGAGATGCCAGTTTTGGCCTGAAGGTACCAATCCTAGGGTAGATGTGGCATGAACAAACAACCACATTCTGCCTTCTGTTTAGTAAATGTTACAAAACAGATCAAGTGCTGAGACAGGCCAAAGGAAAGGGAGTTTGTTTCCTGCCGGTGCGTTGAGTCTGGACAGGAGGACTTTGAACCACATTTTAGAGAAAGCACTGGGAAGTGAGCAGGAAGGGGGTAAAAGGAAGCATGATTAAAAGGAAGAACATGCCAAGTGTGGGAAGAATGGTTCCCATGGATGACTGCAGAAGCAGATGGACAACAAGGGACCAGAGACAAGCCAAGAATTGCCTGTGTGTGGCTATGTGGTCTCAGAAACTTGTTTCTTTCAAAATTCCCACCAGGAGCTTCTGTGGTCAAATAGTTCATAAGCGGTCTCTGTCCTAGCTGGGTAGATTTTGCTGTGATCAGTCATAGAATCAGATGACTCAATGAGCTCCAGATAGCAAACATCTCCAGTGTGCTAGCCACAGCCGTGTGTCACGGAGCACTTGAATCCTGGTGAAGTTGAAGTGGGGAAAATTCAGTATGTACAACACCTACCAGATTTTAAAGACAGTGTGCCAAAACATCCTAGTTATAATTTTGTAGTCACCATATTTTTTAGTTGCTCTCTTGTTTTATTTTTCCTTTGTATTTTCATCAGTACATGTTTGTAATATATAATGTTTACCTTCCTTGTAGGGAATTTCTACGTATACAGAATATATTTTAATCATTTAAAAAAAATCCCCTTTCCCTTCTTTCCCTTCCCTTCCTGCCCACTTCATCCAACTCTTGATCCCCTTCCTGTTTTTTTCTGGAAGATTTGTAGGGAAATGAGTGTACCTTGCGATCATAATTATAAGTAAAATAAACCAAACACAAGCTTAAATGTGGCATGGTTTCTCTTATATAAGAAACCCAAGGTGTAAATAAAGAGCAAAATAAAAGATAGTAGGAAGTAAAGAGATAGATCTTTCTGAAAGTTATGTTTTAAAATTATATTTTAGACATATTGGGTTAAATATGGTATATTTTGAAAAACAAATTGTACTTGTTCCCCCTCCCCCCTTGTGGTACTGGGGATCGAACTCAGGACCTTGTGCTTCCCAGGCAGGCATGGAACCACTGACTTACATCCCTGGCCCATCTGTTTCTTTTTACTGTTTTAAATATGGGTGCATGAAGTTTTTGAGTCACATATGTGGCTGTCAGTATGTTTCCACTGGACAGTCCTTCCCTGGGGATTTCATTTTACTGATTTCATTGAACTGATTTCTTTTATCTTAATTTGTATACATGGAGCATATAGAGGGAGCACAGAAGGTTTTCAGGTCCTCTCAGGCACATGCTCTCATTGGGCTCACAAGAGAAACCTCCTCCCTCCCCACTGCTGGGTGGAGCGCCCAGACTAATGGTTGCAATTGATCGAGCACCCTCTGGGTGTGGTTTCCTTTGGGTGGTAGCCTGGCATCTTGGCTGGAAGTCAGCTTGCTTTCAAGTTGTGTTCTACTTTACACAGTATTGTGTGGCTAAATCAGAATCATAAGGATATTCTCCTCGTGTAAGAGGCAAAGAAATAACATGGAAGGAAAGCAGTCATTTATAGAGTAGGTAGCAAGTTCCAGAAATCCTGATAGCAGTGTCTGCCTTCCTGCCCCACCCCCTCGTGCAGGTGAGAAGAGAGGCGCAGTGCGACTGAGTCATCCACTCGGGGCAGCAGTGTTAGTAAGTGTTGCAAGTACAGTTTCCTCACCTTGCACTGGTTCCCCTTCATGTCAGAGAAAGTGATTGCCATCTCCGCCTATGACTCAATAAACTATATATCTATTCAGTCACCAGTTCCCAGGTGCCATCACACCAGTGCCTGAACACGTTTGAGAACCGGTTGGATCAGATTGCTAGGGAAGCAGAGCCTAGGAAGTTTGCTGGTTTTCCTAAATGCTTCTTGCCTGATTTTTCTTGGGACAGTTCATTCTTTGCTGGAAGGTAGAACATCTCATCAAGATCCTGCTCGTTGTATTCTCTGGACACTTCCTTGCGGGTGGACAGGCCTACATTCAGGAAACCAGATAATACATAATAAGTTGGCTCAGTCCATCTGTACAGAATGCTAGCAAAAGATAGAGGAACTCTTCATCAGTTTTTTACCCATCTCTTGTAGCTAGCTGAATGGCCTTTCTCCCTTCTAAGGCTAGATTAATCTATACAAGAGATTTTCAAATGAGGATTAACATCATACAAACCTGGCCTCCCACATCTTGTTTTTCTTGTTGTTTAGGTTTTGTGACCTCATATTGAAAAATGCTCTTTTCTTTGTCTATTTCTATCCTCTTCCAATATTTTTTTTACTGTTAATTGGCTTATTCTGGTTTTTCAGTGGTATCAATTTCTGAATTTGGCTGGATTATTTTATCAAACCCTTTAATGAAGCCCTGTTGTGCTGAGGGCTCTGGCTTAGAAAGGTGATCAGAGGAACAGCAACTTTAAAAAAAAAACACTAGTAGGAGATGTGGCCAATGTCAACAAATGAAGCAGTAGCAAGTGAGAAGCATTGTCTATCATAAAAATACAGACACTGGTCCTTTTTATCCTCTTTCCCCAAATCAGAGTGGAAGAAGGACAAACCATCCAGTCCTCACCAAAAAAAAAAAAAAAGTTTGTACTTGGCTAACTTTTTTGTGAATCACTAAAGATACTTGCATTATCAAATGAGACTAAATGTTCAGACATTTCACAGATTCTCATTCTTTCCCTCTTTTGTGTAGTTCTCCAAGTGAGTTAGTCAGCTAATCACTCTAGCAGACAGATCCAAAATTTTGATTGCTTAGTGTGCTAGAAGTTTCTTGCTTATGTCAGTTCATGAAGGTGGTGGAGGGCCTTCCAAGACTCTGATCCACACAGTTTTTTAGGGGCCCAGGTTTCTTCCATGATTGGTTTACCCATCCTTTGGAGTTTTGCTATCCTCTACTTTAGGCCATTAGGCGAAGAAAAGGAGAGGACATGGAGGTCCGGCCAGAAGTTTATGGGTCAAGCCCAAGAGGTTGTAGATTACTTTAGCCCAAATTCCACTGGCTAGAGCCCAATGACAGAACTCTATCCAGCTGCAAGAGAGGCTGGGAAGTATGTGCTCTTCCTGTGGCTTCGAGGGGTACATAGTACTGTTGCAGCTCTGTTATTTTGAATACCAGTGCTGACTTATGGGAGGAAGCCTTTAAATATTGGCACAGTTGGTAGGGTAGTACTGTGTTAGTGGCTGCTGAAAGATGCATCTGCCATACTACTCACTGGGGATCTGTGACCTGAGTGATACTGCTGCTGGGCAATGCTGAGTAGCACTGACCTTTGAACTTAAGCGTATTGACTGTGAACAGTTGCCCTAGCTCCTACACGCTGGCTGGCCCATTGCTCTACTGTGAAAAGCTTTGAAAAGCTTTGCCCTGGAGAGTACCACCATTTGGCTTTGCAATTCAAGAAGACATGTGCAGCTGTATGGGGAATAGTGCTCCTGAGAGGGACATAATTTTGAAAAAAAATCTCAGTAAGCTATACCTGGGTGAGAGTTAAAGAACAGCACTGCAGGCCGGGCTTGATGGCTGAAGCCCATAATCTCAGCACTCGGGAGGCAGAGGCAGAAGGATTGCTAAATTGAAGGCTTGCCTGGGCTATGCAGTGAGCTCCGGGCCAGTCTGAACTACAAAGCGAGACCCTATCTCAAAAAACAAACAAACAAACAAACAAACAAACAAAAAAACCAGCACTGCAGTTTGTTGCTACTGATGTACTGAGATAGATCTGATGATATCATTTCATTTTTCAGATTAAAGACTTTGAGACCAGAGGTCTCCTGCAACGCACTTTGATGCTGCTTGGACAAAGGGGTTTACTTGCTTCCACTTCTTTTATAAATTTACAGCCATTCCTAAAACCTTGAAATATCCTTTTATCTTGAGGTGACATTGAGGAGCCATTTGCTTTTCAGATTATTCTGGGAACTTACCCATGGACTGATATTTGGAGCCACCAAAGATACCGGCAGGGTATAGTTTGTTTTAATTCCCAATAAAATGATTTTCACATAGGAATCACAAGTATTATTTAGTAGTGATCAGTTCTGAGGCCATGTCACCATTTGGACCCTCATGTTTCATCAAGACATTGAATATCAGCTACAGTGTTTAGACTGTGTCCTGGATGTGACTATTCTTTACCCTGAATTCTAGAAATAAGTCTTGATGACAACTGCCAGTTCAGTTTCTCTACATATTCTCAATGAACATCTGAGCCAAGAAGGGACATTTTTAATGATTATTCCGAATGACTGTTCAGGACCAACATGGCAGGTTTGTGGTATATTCATCACTGTTTAAAACCTTGACAAAGACTCCTTCTAAAAAAGCATCTCAACATCATTTTGGGGGGACTTGGCATCCCTGGGAATCTACTGACTGCTGCTCCATGCTCAAAGAGACCTTTGGTTCTGCGTTGGGCATCCCAGGCCACCAGAAGCTTGGAGAAGCAAGTAGCACAGCACAGAGAGTCAAATACACCACATAAGTCACCACTGAGGGCTGGTATCCAAGTTCCGGTGGGCAGGCTTCAAAACTCACTGGGAGCCAGGTATCTTAGAAAAGGTGAAGGAAGTCATTATGATTTCTTGAGGATTGGTTTGGAACTGAAATTGAGATGAATAGTCTCCCCTTGGATTAGCATATTAGAGACAAGCATGAATTGAAAGCATAAAGATGATCTTGTTCCAGGAGCCTGAAAAGTACAGTCCAAGTGCTAAAGGATTACTCTGGCCTCCTGATAAAGTGCCCACTGAATCAGTGTTTACACTTTCTTCTCTGTTCCCACTTTCTGCTCCCCACCTCTGCTTTTCTAGTTTGGTGTAGTTGGTGTCAGCTCTCCCCAGCCCTCGGAGCCCAGGCTGGGAAGGACAGTGTGGGCTTCTAGGTACTACCTCCCACTGCTCTGCTATCTTCTCAGACTCCACAGCCTCCCCAGTTTCTTGTGATTGGCAGAGTAGTGACCTCCAAGATGTCCACGTGCTAGGCCCTATAACCCGGGAAGATGTCTTC
Source organism: Thryonomys swinderianus (assembly GCA_004025085.1). Lineage (NCBI taxonomy): Eukaryota > Metazoa > Chordata > Mammalia > Rodentia > Thryonomyidae > Thryonomys > Thryonomys swinderianus. Next base: position 9,672 of record PVIC010046061.1, read on the forward strand.
TGTGGCCCAAGGGACTTTTTTGCAGGTGTGATTCAGTTAAGGTTCTTGCAGTGGGGAGCCGGGGGCTGATCCTGGTAGGCCCAGTGTCACCACCATGGTCCTTATAAATGGGAGAGGAAAGCAGAAAATGAAAACTAGAGAGACAGTGTCCTAAGGGAAACTCGGCGGGCCGTAGCTGTCTCTGAAGAGGAAGGAAGAGAAGGGCCACGAGGACTACAGGAAGCTAGAAGAACAAGGAGACAGATTTTCCCATAGGGCCTATGGAAGGAGAGGACCCCAGCGACTCATTTTAGATATTTCAACTCCAAAAATGTAAAAGAACAAATTTGTTCCAGTCTGAAGCCTGTCTGGGAAAGGGAGTATGGCAGGAAAAGGAGAGCGCCAGATCTGGCTTCCATGCTGCAGCCACAGAGGCCATAGCAAGCTAACATGAAAGCCATGTTACTAGTTATCCCCAGGTTACAGATTAGGAAACCGAGGCCCTGCAGAAGACATGAATGATTCATCCATGGGTTTGTGGCAACAGATAGCTCACCTGGAGAGGGGCTGAGATGGCCCAGTGCCACCACTTAAAGAGCCCAACAGGATGTGACTGATAAAGGGAACAAAAAGGGATTAGCATTTGTGCTTTCCTATCATTCTTTCTCTTATTGCCTTACTTTTCAAAGAAAGGCCAGCAAAATGTATTCATTTAGTCCGTTGCTACCAAGAAATGTGATTTATGAAGAGAAGAGTCTGCAGTGCTGGGATCTCTGGGTGGCTGCGGAGGGTAAGGAGAGTGGAAGGTTCGCACTTCTCAGCTCACGCCAACCGTCTACTATGTCCTTCAGGTTCTGGAAACACTAGTCAGCTTCCATGGTATGCACCCACTTGCTCCCTAACAGTAAAGCACACTTAGGCAATATAGATTTATCCTAAGCTCTTGAGTAAACGCACTAGCAATATGCGGAGAGAGTGGTGAATGAGACTTCTTCCTTCGCGGTGGTGGTGTAAGGTGATAGTAAAGCACTTTGACAGTGTATATCAAGCATTTACTGTAAGTGCATATTTGCTATTTACTGTAAGAAGCAGAGACTTGGAAGATGCCTAAATCACTGGAGGTGCCTGGAAAATAAATAACTTGACATCTTCAGGACTGATGGTAAGTATTGGGTGGTGCAGAGTGATGTTGAGAGAGCTAAAAGTCACAAAGTACTCAACTGCAAACAGATGTGTGTGTGAAATTGTATCCGGTATGGTATCAGCTATGGGAAGTGTAGGAAAAAGAAAGGAGAAAAATAAGCTAAAATGTGACTAGAGCTTTGATCATATGTGATTGTATTCTTTGTTCTTTAGACTTTACTGTTTGACATTTTACATTTAATTTAAAATATACGGGAAAGGGCCAGAGATGTAGCTCACTGGTTCTGGCGCCTGCCTCGCAAGTGCAAGGTCCTGAGTTTGATCCCCGTAACCACATACAATGCTGGGCATGGTGACTCATGCCCACCAGCAATCAATACTACATACCACAGTGCCGGGCATGGTGGCTCACGCCTGTAATCCCAGTACTCAGGAGGCAGAGACAGGAGGATTGCTGAGTTCAAGGCTTGCCTGGGCTACATAGTGAGCTCAGGGCCAGATCTACAAAGTGAGACCTGAACTACAAAGTGAGACCATGTCTCCAAAACAAAACAAAACATATACGGGAAAGCCTTCGTGTCCTTTGACCTTGAAATTTAATTCTGAGGATCTTTAAAAATAACTATAATACAATGTATGAGTTTCAGATATACAGATATTCTTCTCATTACTTTAAAATTGAGATATAACACACATAGGCCATAATATTCATCAGCATATAGCTTATTGTATTTTAGTATTTTCATAGTTTTGCAACTGTTCCCACTGTCCAATTACATGACAAGAAAGTGCCTTTTCTGAAAGGAAGCCTGTACCTATTAGTAGTCACTCGTCCCATTTCTTCTTTCCCTCAGTCCCTGTGACTCCTCATCTACTTTCTCTCTGTGGATTTGCCTCTTTTGGCCTTTTCTTATAGAAAGAGCCATGTAGTAGCATGGCCTTTTGTGTCTGGCTTCTTTCATTCATGGAGCTCATTGACTGCTAGGGTCATCCATGTTGAAGCATGTGTCTGTACTTCCTTCCTTCCTATGGCCCAGGAATATTACATTGTATGGATAGATCACGTTTTATTTATCTCATCATAAGTTGAGGATTTTTAATTTTCACCTTTTGGCAATTGTGAATAATACCATTCTGAATATTCATGTATATGTTTTCATTTGGACAAGTGTTTTATTTCTGTACACACCTGGGAGAGGTCTTGCAGGCTGAATGGTAACAACTCTGTGTTTACTTGTTTGAGAAATTGGTGAACTGTTTCCTAAAATGAGTCACTTTCATGGATATTTATACTCATAAAAATCTGGTGCTAATGTAGATGTCAGCAGTAAGAAAGTATATAGATGAATTACATTAATCCCTTGAGTGACCAATTTGTACAATTGCAAATTATCTATGTAGCAGACACTATTGAACACCTGCTTCTTCCACTATCCTGGGCTGGGTCAAAGACAGAGTGAATAGAGTACTTGTTTTCAAGGAGCTTGAGTTGTTCATGTATTCCAGCTGATATTTACAAATAACTTATGACAAAGGAGACAGAATTATTATGCTATAGCATTAAGATAGTTCCAATAATTTTTAGGGAGACTCATGATATGATATAAGTAAGCCTGTTAAAAATTAAGTAAGAATAATAGAATGAAAAATTGTACTTAATATAGTCCTGACTACATTAGAAAAAAACTAATAAAATGCATCCAAAAAGTAGAACAGACACACCAAAATAAGAATAGTAGTCGCCTTTGTGTAGTGATATGAATGGACATTTCTCTATTTAGGTCTACTTTCTAAACTTTCAATAATTAGAACAAAAATGTCCCATAGTCTTGTGTCTGATGCCTGTAGGACAGAGTAGGGAGGAAGAATCTGGCATCAAGTTTTTGGGGAGATGAGAACTCCCAGGACTTGGGCTGATATCCATCTGGAGAAGTACCAGTATGTAAGCCACTAGCTGCTCCCTTTTACAGGCTCCTTTCTCCTGTCACTTACCCTCTGTCCCTTTATGGACCTACCTAGGTATAAGCAGTATCCCACTGGATAGTTAACAAGGAGGTTTTTATGTTTTTCAGGGAACAAAAGCAATCTTTAAAGTTAAAGCCTTAACCATCCTTATGGTTAAGGCTAAATTACTCATTTATTTGTTCAAGTTGTATTATCTAATCTTTTTTCCATAGATTACAAAGAATTCTAACATCAGAAACAAGAAACTGCCCAAACCAGGTGATCTGCTGGCTTTGCCTATTCCAGAATATTCTACCTTGGATCTGACTGGGAGCTACCTTTCCAAGCCCACATATCCAAATAAGTGATGCCTGCATATGGATCAGTCTGATCTGGAGGAGGTAGATGGAGTGGTGGACAGCACAGAACATAACATACATGGTTTTATCTCAGTGCACTAAACTGGCGGAAATGTCAGTGTGGGGAATCCCATCACAGTTGGAAGAAAGAGAATAGAGAAATGGAGTAGAGAAACAAGAGTTTAGAACAAAATGCTTTTGCTGGGCTGGAGATTGCCTAGAAAGCACAAGGTCCCTGGTTCAATCCCTGGTAACCACATACAACAATACTGGGTGTGGTGATTCATGTACACCAGCAATCAGTACCACATATCACAATGCCAGGTATGGTGGCTCACACCTATCATCCCAGCATTTGGGAAGCAGAGGCAGGAGGATTGCTGAGTTTGAGGCTTGCCTGGGCTACATAGTGAGCTCAGGGCCAGCCTGAACTACAAAGGAGACCCTGTCTCAAAAAAAAAAAAAAAAAGAAAAAAAAAAAAGCTTTTGCTTTTTAATTTTAATTGTGTGCTCAACACCTAAACTAACCAAAGCAAATACAACAAAAATCAATCACATTAAAGAAAATAGAAACTGTTTCTTCAGTAACAGTTTAATCACAGGGTTAGAAGTTTTATACTTTTGGTAGATACAAAAATAACTTGGGTATTTAAAATTAGGCATAAAAATTCATGTTGGTCTTTGGGGGAACAAGGCCTTTGCATTGTAATAGATGAGGGTCTGGGAAAGGCGGGAGCATCTAAGCCTTTTTCATTTCTTACTAAATGGTCTCAAAGCTTGCTGGTTTGCATTTTCATGTTTTCTTATTTGTAGTTCTGATTCCTTCTACTTATTAATGAGCTACTTTTTTCCCTTTGGCTTTGGCTTAGTTTGGATGTTATCTAAGGTTTTAGCCTTTTCCCACACCAAGCAGTTTCCACTTTTATCTAACTGCATGAAGTTTACACAAGGCCTGTGTTAATATTAGCGGTTTTCTTTTTTCCATCCTTTTGTTTTGATAGAATAATACTAATAGAATGCATTAAACCAGTTGTAAGCCAAGCCCTGTTGGTTTTTCCTTGTGGTCGACACTTGTTCTATCCTGACCTAGTTCTATGTTCCTGCCAATGAACTTTTTTTTTTTTTTTTTGAGACAGGGTCTCACTTTGTAGTTCAGGCTGGCCCTGAGCTCACTATGTAGCCCAGGCAAGCCTCGAACTCAGCAATCCTCCTGTCTCTGACTCCTGAGTGCTGGGATTATAGGCGTGAGCCACGATGCCCGGCCTGCCAATGAACTTTTGAAAACCT
>PVIC010046062.1:0-14400 GCA_004025085.1 Thryonomys swinderianus
AATAAAAGCTTTCTTTGACAGTAAGAATCACACTACTGGGCAAGAGAAAAGAAATTCTGTGCCTGTGATAGAAGGGATGCTAAAGCCTAGTGCCTAGAAAATAGCTGACATGGCAAACGGGAGCAGGTGGCTAAGAGTTTCAATCCTTTGGGCTCCTGCCTAGTCTGGAAGGATGTAGAGAGCTCATGCTGAAAAGTTCTCTTTTCTTAAATTTTGAAGAGTATGGCTTAATTAAAGTTCTTTCAGGTCATGAATGTAATGACCTTTCTGCTACAAGTGCCCCTCTGAAAAAGTCAGCACTAGAAGACATATAGCACAAGGCCAACTATACTTCTCTCTCATGATAGAGAAGAATATGTGTAACCATCAAAAGCACATCAAAGGGGAGGTTGGGTAATGTGTGTACACAGGGTGACTATGAAAACATTATCCAGTATCTGGCCTTTGATATGGGCTACAGAATTTTACTTATCTCCAGAAATACAAAAAGCATGAGTAGGAAAAATTAAAACAAAAAAACAGGGCCAGATAGGAAATATTTTATGTTGTAATAACCACTGGGGCTCTATCACATATTGTTGTTTTTTATGACCCTTTAAAAATATAAAAATCTTCCTTACCTTGAAGGCCATATAAAACTGTTAATAGGCCAGCTCACAGGCCATAGGCTGCAATTCCTCATGTATAACATCTCAATTGTGTTTATCTTGCCTTCCCACTGGATTTTCAGAACCATTCAGGAAAATAATTTTTTGTAATCACCAGAGTTTCTAGCACAGCACCTTATAAATATACTGGCTTCATAAATATTGATAAGTAAACGAGAAATTAAGAAAGGAACTTTCAAATATCTTAAGCAAAATATTTGTCATTTGGCAAATATCCTCAATCAGTTTTAGGATTAGGCTTCTTGCAGTTTTCTCCAAAAACACAGTATTAATAACTTATCAGAAAGAGACAGCAGAACTTACCATTAGTGTACTGATGGGACAGGGAAAAGCTGAGAGTCTAGATTTCTGGATGAGAGGCACAATGGAAGGGTGACTATTTTCTTTTTTAATGCAGATGAAAAGGCAAAGTGCTTCTGTAAAGAGTAGGTGACAGGAAATGGCAATGGTATCTAGAAAAACAAAGATGAAAAGCATTAAAAGCTTGTAGAAACAGTGACTTGAATTTTTTAATGCCCTCAATTCAAAATACAGCCATTGGGCAAAACAGTATTTTATAGCAATAAAAAGTGTGTTACCAGTAAGCAATTTATTTATGAAATGTCTACTTTAGGGGAATTTTATAACATTCTTAGGTTTTCTATACAAGATGTATAACTCCAATAAGAACTTGAGGGCAGAATGTTGTCTCTAGCTCAGTAGAATTATTTCTATTTAATAAATTTTCTTTATTTGGCTTTATGCGAGCAGTGCCTCACAGTACTCCCTGGGCACTGTGTAATGTAGGTAAATTAACATTCCCAGGTCTCTAGGAAACTAATGTTTATACTTTCCTGATAGGGTTTGCATGTTGCCTGAAAAGAAAGCTCTCAGTGAAATATGAAGGTCCCCAAAAAAGTGTCCATTCTCAAATTTTTCATTATTAGCACAAATTGTGATAGCAGAACTATTAAAGAAATTATTCTTTTGGGTTAAAGTACAGAGGCTCTGAAAATATCTTGTTAAAATGGAATACCTGGGAAGAAGTAATAACCCCCTAATTAACTCATTATCAGCAATAAAGAACCCAATAGGAGTCCATTTCTCAGTCCACTGATCCTGCATTGGTCAGTAAAGAAGAAAGCCCTCAAAGCATTAAGATTGGCAGCAAAAGTGACCCAGCTCTGTAGGGGAAGTAGGCCAGGGAAAGACTGCAATGGAGACTCTGGGAAGTGAAGCTAGGGTGTGTGAGGGGTAAGCAAGTAAGGACTGAAAAACTGTTGAGAGAAATAAAAGCATACAAAATATACAACTATGTGTTTCATAAAGCAGACAGACTAAACCCTGCCTTAAGTGCCAGGGTCTATAGACCAATAAAAATATTAGAAACTTCAGACAGCACTGTTTCCTAATAAATCCTTAAGAATTGTAAATATGTAAAAGAATATTGTATTATTCTAGGTATTATAAGGAGCAGAAGGAAAATAAGGTACTATGGTCTAAGCACAGATGTTCAGCCATTCTTCTGTTATCTCAATTCTAACAACTACCCTCTAAAAAAGGCAGTAATTTCCTCCATACAGGAGAGGAAATTTAGGATCAAAAAATCTGACATGGTTTATTCAAGTTCATTTGGCATAAAGTTTAGTGTTTAATAATAATTGGTGCCCAGCACTGTTCTAGATTTGCATGCATTTGTTTTACGTTAAATTACCCCATCAAAGTACATGGCAGCAGTATGTTTATTTTATATGTAACTGGATGTTATACTAGGTTAATAAGTTCAAATTACTAAAGTTCTTGAGATTAAAGGAATACCGATTCAAGTTCTTACCTGTAGACTATTTTTCTTTATGATAAAAAGTATCTCGCTTCTGTCTTTCACCTGTATTTCACACTGTACTATAAAATCTTTATAAAACATGGTATAAGCCAGGCATGGTGACTTTTACCTATAATATCAGGACTCTGGGAGGTTGAGAATGAAGGATCACAAGTTTGAGCCCAGTCTGGGGAAACCTAGTGACTTAGCAAGAACTACATCAAAATAAAAAATAAAGAAATAAAAAAGGGCTTGGGATATAACTTAGTGGAAAGGTCCTACATTCAATTCCGAGACCATACATACACAAGGTATATAACCCATGCTGTGGAATAAAATTATAACAAACTTAGATTGGCAAAGATTCCTTTACTTCCTCCTTTGTCTTGCCCTTCATTCTTGGTTGACGTCCACAGTGTGGTTTGTTTCACTTGACAAAAATGTACCAGACAGGCATCATCTCTTAGAAGTCCATGACTTGTTTCAAATTGACTCTGGTTGCATTTGTCTTCACCAAATCTGGTTACTGTCCATAATGATGTTTATTCTGTCAATGATGGCTGGATCATGATGTGATGAAAATCGACACTGCTAAGCACATACTCCTAAAGCCTTCTGATAATAGAGACTAATCAGAGATTTTACCTTTAGATTCCCTTATCATGGATGGGTGACTCTTTGCAAACCTTCTGTATTAATTCTCCTATTGGGTAATACTTGGGATAAGGTCTAAGCAAACTGGTCACTGAATCTTCTATTTATGTGGCCTTTTTAAGATAATGGGATGCTTAAAACTTCCAAAACTGACAGATTTAATGCAATCCCAATAAAAATAGAAATAGCATTCCTCAAAGAACTAGATAAAACAATTCTAAAATTCATATGGAACCAGAAGCTCTTAAAATAGCAAAAGAAATCCTGCACAACAAGAGCAAGGCAGGAGACATCACAATCCCAGACTTCAAACTATACTACAAAACTATAGTGATAAAAGCAGCATGATACTGACAAAGAAATATGGAGCAATGCAACAAAATACAAAGGATGCAAAACACCTCCAGGTTTACTCAGCTACCTAATCTTTGACAAAAACTTTTGCTGGAAAAAGACAATCTCTTAAACAGATGGTACAGGGAAAATTGGCTACTCATAGGCACAACACTGACTCTAGACCCATAACTCTCATGAGGTATTAAACTAAAGTCAAAATGGAACAAAGATCTACAAATAGAAACATAACCTGCTGAAAGATTAAAAAGTTAAAACTCTTGAAGACATAGCCAAGTACTTTCTGAGTAGAATTGAAATTGCTCAAGAAATAATAGCACAAGAAAGAATTAACAATATGATCATATCAAATTATAAAATGTTTCTCAAAATCCACAGAATGTACAGAGCAAAGAATAAGTCTTAAGGTAATTTTTCTTTTTTTTTTTTTTTTTTTTGAGATGGGGTCTTGCTTTGTAGCTCAGGCTGGCCCTGAGCTCACTATGTACCCCAGGCAAACCTGGAATGCAGCAATCCTCCTGCCTTTGCCTCCTGAGTGCTGGGATTACAGGCCTGAGCACCACACACCATCGGGCACTGTGGTATGTGGTATTGATGGCTGGTGGGTGTGAGTCACCACGCCCAGCATTTCATGGGATTACCATGATCAACTCAGGACCTTGCAATTGCGAGGCAGGTGCCGAAACCACTGAGCTAAATCTCCAGCCCCAAGGTAATTTGTTTCATTAATAATAATGTATCAGTATTGTCCTATTTAATACAGTTGTAGCACACTAATACAAGATAAACTGAATAATAAAATTTGAATTAGAAAGAAATATTTGGACCCTACTTTCTCTGCAGTTTTCATAGAGCAAACTGATAAAAAGTGTTTTTCTTAACAGCATGTAACAAACTTCCATTGTAATGTCATTAAGAGTATTTTTCCTGCTACACTCTTTCCAGGATTTTAGGCTTAAAAGTGACGAAAGGCCTTCACCATATCCCTCTCCAAAAATACAAAGTTCTAGCTTTTACTTTTTTGTTACCCTGTGTTGCATACTCCTTTTTGAGAAAATATTTGTTCTTCTAGCCCTTTTGTAAAAAATAAAGACAAGAGGGAACATGGAAAGGGCCATTTTATCAAACAGAAAAAATTTTATAACATAGGGCAGAAGCAAATCAGTATGCCTGTAAATAAAATCAACTTTGGAGAACGTTCTAAGAATCTACAGTATAAAGTACATAAAAAAGTACATAAAGCCAGGCTTGGTGGCTCGCGCCTGTCATCCCAGCACTCAAGAGGCAGAGACAGGAGGATTGCTGAGTTCCAGGCTTGCCTGGGCTACATAGTGAGCTCAGAGCCAGCCTGAACTACAAAGTGAGACCCTGTCTCAAAAAAAAAAAAAAAAAAAGTACATAAAATACACAGGAAAAATTTAATGAGTAAATTAAAAAGGAAACAGCTATGTAACCACCAGCCAATAGGTACATAAATACAACATTTACAACATTAAATCAAAAGAACCTAAACCTACGCCCTCCCTTAGATCAAAGCTCTTCCTATTTCTTAAACCACTATTCTGAATTTTTAATAATTGTGTTGTTTTGCAGGTTTTCCCATAATTATTCTTAATTTGAATTCTTTATTGGTACAATTAATATACATTTCACAATCACATATAACATTGGGGAATTTGTACCAGTATATGACACAAGTTAATTCTCATTTTTACCCATAGCCCTACCCATCCACACCTCCCCACCCCCAATATACATGCTCTTTTATTTTCTTTCAGAATCATATTTATACCTTCCCCTCATTACATTCCCACCCCAAATTTCCTTTGGAAATTTCCAATTCTACAAAAACTGTCATACTTTCTAGAGCTCATTTGCATCTACAGGTGCTCATATCAAAGAGAAGATCCGGTATTTGCCTCTCTGTGATCTATTTATTTCAGTTATTAATGTGTCCTCCGGGTGTACCCATTTGCACATAAATGAATCAATCTTATCATTCTTTATGGCAGAATAATACTTCATTTTATTAAAAAATATACATGTTCTTTATCCACTCTCCAGTTGATGGACATTTGGGTTGTTTCCAAGATTGAGCTATCATGAATTGAGCTACTATGAACAAGGGTGTACATCTGTCTTTCCAATGTGATTTTTAAAATTCTTTTGGGTATCTTCCTAGAAGGCAGATAGCAGGGTCCAATGGGAACCCTAGTCCTAGTTTTCTGAAAAATCTCTACACAGATCTCCACAATGGTTGCACAAGTCTGCAATCCCACCAACAGTGGAGAAGGGTTCCTTTCTCCCCACAGCCATGCCAGCATTTATTGGTGGTTGATTCTGTAATAGCAGCCATTCTTTGTGGAGTGAGATGAAATCTCAGTGGTGTTTTCATTTGCATCTCTCGAATACACAGTGATGTTGAAGTTTTTCACATGCTTCTTGGCTGCTTTGACTTCTGCCTCTGAGAAGTGTCTGTTCATTTCAGATGCCCATTTTTGAATTGGGTCTTTGAACATGGGTAGGCTGATCTGTTTGAGTTCTTTATATATTGTAGATAATAGCCTTTTGTCTGATAAACAGCTAGTAAAGATTTTTTTTCCCATGTTGTTGGTTATCTTTTAGCAGTGCCAGTGGCTTATTTGCTGTGCAGAAGCTTTTGAGTAGGATGAGATCCCATTTGTTGCTTTTTTTTTTTTTTTTTTTTGAGACAGGGTCTCACTTTATAGTCCAGGCTGGCCCTGAGCTCACTATGTAGCCCAGGCAAGCCTTGAACTCAGCAATCCTCCTGTCTCTGCCTCCCGAGTGCTGGGATTACAGGCATGAGCCACCACGCCTGGCACTGTGGTATGTGGTATTGATTGCTGGTGGGCATGAGTCGCCATGCCCAGCATTGTATGTGGTTACCAGGATTGAACTCAGGACCTTGTGTTTGCGAGGCAGGCACCAGAACCACTGAGCTAACTCTCCAGCCCCCATTTGTTGATTCTTTCTGCTAGTTCTCATGCTATAGAGGTTTTGTTCATAAAGTCTCTGCCTAAACCAATGTCTCCAAGAGTTTTACCTAACCTGTTTTCCAGCAGGCTAATTGTTTTTGTTTTAATGTTTAAGCCTCATATCCATTGTGAATTTAGTTTTGTGCATGGTGAGAGAGATAGGTCTAGCTTTAGTTTTTGGCAGGTTAAAGCCCAGTTTTTCCCGCACCATTTGTTAAAGAGGCTGTCTTTCCTCCATTGGGGATGTTTGGCTCCTTTGTCAAAGATAAGGTGGCTTAGTGTATCTGGGATTGAGACTAGATCTTCTAATCTATTCCACTGATTCTCAGGTCTGTTATTTTGCCAGTACCATGCAGTTCTTATCACAGTGGCTTTATAATAGAGTTTTAAATTCGGGATTGTAATATCCCCTTGCCATGTCATGGTTGCTTACAATTGCTTTTGCTAGTCTAGGTTTCTTGGTGTTCCAGATGAATTTTTGTTTTCAGACAGGGTCTTGCTTTGTAGTTTAGGCTGGCTCTGAGTTCACTATGTAGCCCAGGGAAGCCTCCAACTCAGCAATCCCCCTGTCTCTGCCTCCCAAGTGCTGAGATTATAGGCATGAGCCACCACGCCCAGCACTATGGTATGTGGTATTCATTGCTGGTGGGTGTGAGTCACCACACCCAGCATTGTATGTGATTACTGGGGATGGAACTCAGGATCTTGTGATTGTGAGGCAGGCCTGGGAACCACTGAGCTAATCCTCTGGCCCCCAGATGAATTTTTGTATTATTTTCTTTAGCTCTGTGAAGTACAGCATTGGAATTTCAATTTGAATTGCATTGAATCTGTATAGTAGTTGTGGGAGTATAGCCATTTTGACAAAGTTGGTTCTCCCTACCCCAGGAACAAGGGATGTCTTTCCACTTTCTGATCTCCTTTTTTATCTCGTTTTTCAGAGTCTTATAGTTTTCAGAGTAGAGGTCTTTCACTTCCTTTGTTAGGTTGATTCCTAGATATTTCATTTTTCTGGGTGCTACTGTGAAAGGGATTGACTCCCCAATTTCTCTCTCAGTGTGTCTGTTGATTGTGTAGACAAAGGCCGTTGATTTTTGAGCATTAACCTTGTATCCAACAACACTACTAAATTTGATAATTAAGTCTAGCAGTCTTTTAGGTGGGTTTTTAGAGTATCATATCATCAGCAAATAAGGACAGTTTAACTTCTTCCTTCCCTATCTTTATTCCTTTTATATCTTTGTCCTGCCTCATTGCTATGGCTAATGTTTCCAGTACTATATTGAACAAGAGTGGTGACAGCGGGCATCCTTGTCTCATTCCTGATCTTAGTGTAAAAGGTTTCAGTTTTTGCCCATTAAGTATGATTCTAGCTGTTCATTTCTCATGAATAGCTTATATTAAATTGAGATAAAGCCCATGAATTATGATTCTCTGTAGAGTTTTCATCATAAATGGGTGTTGGATTTTGTCAAATGCTTTTTCTGCTTCTACTGAGATAATCATATGGTTTTTGTCCTTGAGTCTGTTAATATAATGTATTGCAATTATTGATTCACGTATGTTGAACTAGCCTTGCATCCCTGGAATAAATCCGACTTGATCAGGATGTATGATTTTCTTGATAACTCTCTGTATTGTTTGCCAGTATTTTATTGATGATTTTTGCAACAATGTTCATTAGAGAGATTGGCCTGTAGTTTTCTTATCGGTGGGATCTTTCCCTGCCTTTGGAATCCAGGTGATGGTTGCTTCAAGGAATGACTTGGAGAGTGCTGCTTCCATTTTGATTTCATTAAAAAGATTGAGAAGTACTGGTATTAATTCTTCTTTAAAAGTTTTGTAGAATTCAGCAGCAAAGCCATCAGGACCAGGGCTTTTTGTTATTGGTAGGTTTTTTATTACACTGCACAGATTGATGTCAGGTTGTTTAACATTTTTATATCCTATTCGTTCAGCTTTGGAAATTCATATGTGTTTAGGAATCTATCTATTTCTTCTAGATTTTCCATCTTCTTGGAGTTTTTCAAAGTATGTGTTTATTATCCTGTGGACTTCTTCTCGATCGGTGCTGATTTCCCCATTTTCATTCCTTATAGCATGGATTTGAGCCTTTTCCTTCCTTTGTTTGATAAGGTTGGCTAAGGATCTGTGGATTTTATTTATCCTTTCAAAGAACCAAGTGTTTCATTCATTGATTCTTTGCACTGTTCTCTTTGTCTCCATTGCATTAATTTCTGCTCTGATCCTTATAATTTCCTCTCTAGTATGTGCTTTGGGTTTGTTTTGCTCCTCTTTTTCTAATTGTCGGAGGTTCATCTTTAGATTGTTTATTTCAGTTTGCTCTATTGTCCATGTGTAGGCATTCATTGCTATGAATTTCCCTCACAGAACTGCTCTCATTGTGTCCCATAGATTCCTGTATGTTGTGCTGGGGTTGTCATTTAGTTGTAGAAACTGTTTAATTTCTTTGTGGCCCACTGGTTGGTCAACAGAGTGTTGTACAATTTCCATGTGTTTGTGAGGATCTTGGAATTTCTTTTTCTCTTAAGCTCCAGTTTCAAGGCACTATGGTCTGATAGTATGCAGGGGATAACTTCGATTTCTTTGCATTTACTTAAGCCTGTTCTATGAACTAGAATGTGATCTATTTTGGAGAATGATTGATGAGCAGCTGAGAAGGTGTATTCTCACTTTGTAGGTTGAAAAATTCTGTAGGCATCTATTAAATCCATATGCTCAGAAGTTTGATTTAGTTCAAGTATTTCCTTACTGATTTTTTGTCCAATTGATCTGTCAATTTGTGACAGTGGAGTATTAAAGTCCCCTACTACTATTGTTTTCATGGTTAACTGGCTTTTCATGTCCAGCAATGTTTGTTTTATATAGTTGCATGCATTAGAGTTTGGTGCATAAATATTTGACTGACATTTCTTTCTCTTGAATAGGTCCCTGTATGAGAATATAGTGACCTTCTTTATATCTTTTAATCAGTTTGGGTTTGAAATCTATTTTATCTGCAAACAAGATAGCCACTGCTGCTTTTTTGCAGTTTCCTGTTGCATGGAGGATTGTTTTCCAACCTTTTATTTTCAGTCTATGGGGTTTCCTTTGGAATTAGGTGTGTTTCCTGTATGGAGCAGATTGTAGGATCTTGCTTCTTCTTCTTCTTCTTTTTTTTTTTTTTTTTGCTTTTTGAGACAGGGTCTCGCTTTGTAGTTCAGGCTGGCTCTGAGCTCACTATGGTGCCCAGGCAAGCCACCGCGAACTCAGCAATCCTCCTGTCTCTGCCTCCCAAGTGCTGGGATGACAGGCATGAGCCACCACGCCCGGCATTGTGGTATGCAGTGTTGATTGTTGGTGGGCGTGAGTCTCCACGCCCAGCATTATACGTGGTTACCGGGGCTCGAACTCAGGACCTTGCACTTGCGAGGCAGGCGCCGGAACCACTGAGCTAACCCTCTGGCCCAGGATCTTGCTTCTTGATCCAATATGCTAGTTGTGTCTTTTAATTGGCCCACTGAGTCCACTGATATTAATGGTTATGACTGATATGGACATATTCAGAGCTGCCATGTTTCCCTGTTCTCGGTTCTTTTCTTTCTTGCTTTTCCCCTTTACTGTTTAGTTTCTTGTTTGCCCCAGTGAATTCACTCTCCTGGGTCTCATGGGTATGGAATTTTCTGTGTTTGTTTCCAAGATGTTCTTTAGAATGTTTTGGAGTGCAGGTTTCGTATTTGTGAAGTTTTTGAGGTGTTCTTTATCATGGAACTATCTTATTTCCCCGTCTATTTCTGAAAGATAGTTTTGCAGGATACAACAGTCTAGGTTGGAGGCTGTTTACCTGTAGTGCTTGAAATACTTCCCTCCACACTCTCCTTGCGTTGAGTGTTTGTGTTGAAAAGTCTGCTGTGGATCCTAATGGGCTTTGCCTTGTAGGTGATTTTCTTCCTTTCCCTCACTGCTTTCAGTATTTCAGTCTTGTGTTGTGTATCTGGAATCTTGATAATTATGTCTAGATATAGATATTTTTATGTCATGGTGTTCTGGAGTCCTATAGGCCTCATTAATCTGTATGTCCATTACTCTTCCTGTGAAGTTTTCTGTTGTTATCTATGACAATAGCTATTTTATATCTTTTACACTGTCTCCTGCTTCTTCAGTGACTCCAATCAGTCTCATATTATTTTTCTTTGAGTCATCTAGAAGTTCTTGGATTGATTTCTCATGGTCCCTTGCTCTTTTCCATAGATTATATATTTTCTGCTCGTTGGCTGCTATGCTGTCCTCTAGGTCTGAGATTCCGTTCTCTGCTTCATTCATTCTACTTCACAAGCTTTTGTTCTACTTCATCACTCCCTGGAGCTCTACTTGAAGCTGTTTAAAAGGTTCCATTGCTTCTGCTATGTTGGATTCTATCATCTCCCTGATCTCTTCTTTAATGATGTCTTTCACTCTGGATAGTATCTCTGTTTTGATCTCAGAGATAAGTTCTGATTTCCATTTTACTAGATCTGCTTTAGTTACCATCTCAAAGAGTCCTGGTGTTTGAGTTTCAATTTGCCCTATTTCCCTTTTCTCTGAATTTCCCTGTGGTGGTGATCTTTGTGTTTGGTTTTTTGTACATGTTCTCATTTCTACTCTTTTGTTGTTACTAATGCTATTTGTTTAATTCTTTGCCTGATGATGGGGCAATGTTTGTTGCAGGTCTATTTCTTTCTATTATCTGGGGCCCTTTCAATGTTGCACCTTTCTGAGTTGTCATCCTTCAATCTGTAATGACCCTTGAGAGTTCTCAGTTCTAACACATCATGGGAGGTATTTGAGCAGAACCATCACATTGTCTTTGTTATCATAACACAGTCAGTGCTAATATCAGCATTAAACACAGTAAATAAAATGAAAATTTTTTTATTAATTTCTATTCTAAAGACTTTGAGCTCATAAGTTACATCTATGTCCATATGCCAAAATTTATCATTGATCGGCAAAGTGCATACAACATGTAAATCGTAAATGTACCCCTGGAATCCTTTTGGGATAAAAGGTCACTGGGGAATCAGGGAGGTAGGGAGACAGGAGAGTGAAATAGGGTTAGCAGATTTATGAAGATCATCTAGACTCGAGAACCTCATACATTCCAGCGGGTAATAGAGGATAAAACAGCACCAACTGTATGCTGTAAGACCACAGAAGACTGTGAACTCCTTCTTATAATAGTATAGGAGAAGAAACAGGGCAGCCTAAGAGTCTTTTCCTTCTTCTGACAGGAAGATAGGAGAGGGTGTGGGGACAAGAGGTGAATAGAGGGATCTAGGATTACATGGCAAAATAGAAGCTAGATTTCCGTTTTTTTGTTTTGTTTTTTCTTTTTATCTTGCCTGGTCTCTTGGTGCAGCTCCGGTCTGGAGAGACGCAGGAAATGGCTCCAGCTCCTCTTGGGCCTGGGTCCACACAACATAGTTCTGGGGTGGGGTTGGGGCTGAGCGGCAGGCCTCAATGCTCCGCGGTGGGGATGGTGCCCAGGAGGTACCCGAGTCCTCTCTGCGCAACTCCAGGGTAGAGCAGGGCCTGTTGGCAGGCTTCAGTCCTCCACTCTGAGAACAGAATGGCACCCAGGGGTACCTCAGTCTCCAGGATAGGTTTTCCCAAAATTATTAACTGTTACAGCTAAACATTATTTATTGAGAATCTTGTCCCACAGATGTTTCAGGTGAGGCCTCTGAAACTAACAAAAGTGAAATATTAGTTATAGAATCTGGTAATAGAGGATTAGAAACCAACTATGCTGACCTCCAGAGCTTTTTCCAGTGCTCCAATATTTCCAAATATTGTATGATGTATGTTCATGCAATGTTTTGTTCAGGAATATCTTAAGAACACATAGGAAGAAAGAAACTTCTCTACATTTTTCTTGGGGAATGTAAACTAGTACATTTACCATGAAAATAAGTATGGAAACTCTTCAAAAAACTATAGGTAGAAATTTCATTTGAACTAGGTATTTCCCTTCTAGGTCTTTTCTCAAAAGAAGTAAATTCACTGGGCATGGTGCCTCATGCCTGTAATCCCAGCACTCGGGAGGCAGAGACAGGAGGATTGCTGAGTTCAAGGCTTGCCCGGGCTACATAGTGAGCTCAGGGCCACAAAGTGAGACCCTGTGTCAAAAAAAAAAAAAGAGGTAAAATCGTCACGTTACAGTGAACCATGCATATCTATGTTTAAAGCAGCACAATTTATAATAGCTGAATATTAGAAATGGATTATAATACCTATTAATAAATGAATGGATAAAGAAAATGTGGTATTTATACACAATGGACTATTACTCTGCCATAAAGAAAGATAAACTTGATTGTAGGTAAATAGATGCATCTTGAGACCACAAAGTGAAATAAATCAGACACACAAGCTTAAATATTGTATGATGTATGTTCCATGAAAAACACAAAATAGAAATATATTAAAATATAATTATAAGTAAAGAGCAATAGAAAAGACAGATAATAGGCAGTAAGGACATTTTTTTCAAAAGGGAAGTAGAATAAGAGATGAAGGGATGAGGGAGGGGAGGACAAGAGGATAATAACAATTGAAAAGGAAAAAAATGAAAGGAGACATTTTGAAAATGGCAAAGAACACAAGAAATGAAGGAAAAGGTAGTGGATAAAAAAAGAATTTAAAATATATTATGTACATGTACCAAATTCCCCATAAATGTAATCATTACGTACTGATAAAAACTTAAAAAGAACATACAGTAGGAGTATGTGTGTGTGCGTGCATGTGTGTGGTTACAACTATTAAAAAGCCACATTTATTTTAGGGATCATTTTGGGCCTTATAAGAGCCCTCTATCTACTGTATACTAGATGTTAGTGTATCATCTTTCTGACACAATATTTGCTACAGAATGTGCGAAGATTTGGATGCCCATTTAGCCTTTTGTGAATCCAAAGTTTGGGCTCTCGTAAACTTCCTTTGCATTTAAAACATTTACTTATTTTGGGGCTGAGGATGTAGCTCAGCAGTGCTGTTGCCTGCCTGGCAAGTGCAAGGTCTTAAGTTTGATCCCTGGTTCTACAAATACTTATTTTGTTACTTTCAGAGTAATGTATTATTACAATTTGTAAAATTCCAAAAACTGCGTTTATAAAAGCATTGCCTTGGGCTTGAGGGTTAGCTCAATGGTTCCAGCGCCTGCCTCGCAAGCGCAAGGTCCTGAGTTCGATCCTCATTAACCATATATAATGCTGGGTATGGAGACATGCCCACCAACAATCAACACCGCATACC
This sequence comes from Thryonomys swinderianus, assembly GCA_004025085.1. Classification (NCBI taxonomy): domain Eukaryota; kingdom Metazoa; phylum Chordata; class Mammalia; order Rodentia; family Thryonomyidae; genus Thryonomys; species Thryonomys swinderianus. Next base: position 13,770 of record PVIC010046062.1, read on the forward strand.
ACAATGCCAGACGTGGTGGCTCATGCCTGTAATCCCAGCACTGGGGAGGCAGGGACAGGAGGATTGCTGAGTTCGTGGTGGCTTGCCTGGGCACCATAGTGAGCTCCGGGCCAGCCTGAATCACAAAGCGAGACCCTGTCTCAAAAAGCAAAAAGCAAAAAAAAAAAAAAAAAAAAAAAAGCATTGCCTTTGTTTCCATAGGGATAGAAATTTATTTGGTTTACACATTAAGACTGCAGGTGGAGGTGTGGCTGTAGAGGCAGGTAGAAAAGGACCATTCATGGCTGCACAGTGATAAATTAGATGTACATTTTCTATTGTGCCATGCTATTATCTTTACTTGTCTTTGTCCTCATGATTGTTGTATCAAGTCTTATCTCTTTGTCTTGCATTAGCATTCCAGGTTGGAAGAAAAAGCAAGATAGGGTTCCTTATGAGAAGACCACAGCTTTCCATGAAACCTGAACTTATGTAATCATGACACATGGATACCCTTAGCAGCAGGGATCCTGGAGAAGTAACTGGAGAGAAAACATGCTGATACTTCAACAAAGCTGGAATCTTGCTATCAAGAATGAAAGAGGAATGCACATTGAGTGGGCAACTACCAAGGCCTTCCACAAACATCTTT
>PVIC010046063.1:0-14332 GCA_004025085.1 Thryonomys swinderianus
CAAGATGACCAGACCTGCATAGATTCTCAAAGAACAAACACTGCAACTAGTGATGTCTACATAGACATCAGGCACCACAGTGGGTGACCAGAGACCTCTGGACCCGCCACTTCCTAGGAGAAGTCTTTGCTCTTTCCACTCGCATTTGTTACATGATTTGTTTTCCAACTGGACCACAATTACCTAAGTGGCGATACTTGTAGCCTGATTGGTTGATCATGGCTATGGCCCTGCATCCACATGGGTTTTGCTTTATAAAACACCTCTGTAAAGTAGGGTCTTGGGTTACCCACTGGAGCCATGCTTCTCCCACTCAGGAGCTTTCTTATCAATAAATATCTTCCTACTCTTTAGCCATTGTTGTTCCTAGAATTCATTCTTCAATTTTTAGAGAACTAGTGCTTGTCATATCCCATAGCTAATAGGTTGGAAGATATTTTATATTTCATCTCTGGTGTTATTTCCTGTATGATTATTAGAGAAATTATTACACTTGATCTTAGCCAGAAGGCTGAGAAGCAGTATTATAGAAATTATTAATCCCTGTAAATTAATATGCACTTACTAATTAGTAGGGGAAATTATCTTATTTTTTCCTAAAAGTCACCTGTTATCACATTATTCTCAGACTTCTTTCATTATAATTTTTAATGAAAGATAGAAGGTTACAGTAAATTGTTTTCATTTATTGTGCAGCTCTTAAAAGAGTAAAATCACTATACATTTTTTGAAGATATGTTCTACTTTTTGTATGCTAGAACATTTTCTGAATCTTATTTTTAAGCTGTTTTTTTTTGTCTTAAAGTTGGAAGAACTTACACTCTGAACAAAAATGCAGGTTGTTTAGGTGAATGACAGATCTTTTATCATGAAGTGATACATAAAGTGTTCAGGGGAAAGAAAAACAGAGAGCAGAGCTTGGACAGTCTAATACAGAAAGGTTCAGAGCACAGAGTACTTGGCTTCTAATCCCAAGTAAGATTTGCAAGACCTACAGTAAATTTCCTATCTTGTCCTCTGTAACAATGAGGCAATAACAGCACTTACTTCAAACGGCTGCTGTGCTCTCTTTGTAGTATCTTGGGATGGAAGGGCTCATTACATACATTTTTTTTCTTTTGAGACAGGGTCTCTTTTTGTAGTTCAGGATGGCCCTGAGCTCACTATGTAGCCCAGGCAAGTCTCGAACTCACAGCAGTCCTCCTGCCTCTGCCTCCTGAGTGCTGGGATGACAGTCTTGAGCCATCACATCTGGCATTGTGGTATGTAGTACTGGGGATTGAACTAGGGACCTTGTGCTTGAGGGCAGGTGCCCGGAACCACTGAGCTAAATCCCTGGCCCAATACATTTGTTTCTTAAAGCTGGTGATAGATCAGTAAGATACTTTAGAAAGGAATGCCATTACCAAAACTGCCTCATGGAATTCCCATTCTTGATGCAGCTTGAAGGATATATTGAGTGTGGGAGACAGATTCAAAAAAAGAAAAAACGTTTGTCCAGTGACGGTGAACCTTTAGGAGCTTTCAGTGGTAACGAATAGCCAGCTGCAGCATGCTCGCCACAGTTGTGCCACCGCTGCTTTAGTACAATGACCTGATTTCATGTGTAGAGGGTTGGGAAATGTTAAAAGCAAAACATATTTCCCAACCCAAGAATCCTTCCAGTACAGGTAGCAGAGAAGGAAAACACTGATATTATTGAGTAGGGATTAAACCAGAATACTATAGGTATCATATGCAAAGCACTAAGGAACTGCTCACAGCAAGGAATCTTTATTTAACCAAGAAGATGTGACCCATTACAGGTGTGTTTTCCAGATAAAGATTAGTCCTTAGGTAAAGTGACTTGAAAGCACTATTTGTCACACATAGTTCATTCTTGCTTTGCATGGCAATTAGGACAGCTATTGTGTGAGCCAGCTGACGTTATCTAGAAGCAAAACAAACTCACCATACCTTCTGATACGGAAGCGTTAACACAGAACAAGGCATCTGCCGAAGTACTGCTCCTCCTTCCCCACAGAAGCTTGGAGTGAGTGGTCCTCTCTCTTGTTGCAGATCAAAGGGACCAGAGAAAGATCCCCTGGGATCGTAAAGGAAATAAAGCATCCACCTAGTTCAAAAGGAGATCACGTGTGGCTGCGTGGCCTGCCAGACCGGGCTGCCCAGGAGACACGACGTGGCCCCATTGGTTTCCCCTGGGCTCTCCCGTAAGACCCTAGGCTTTGCGGAAAGATCTGAATTCATATACCAGCAATAATTTTCTGAAGCTATTTCCTAAATACTTAGATCCCTTTTATTTCTATATGGAAACTGTAGAGTATCATCTTTGGGATATTTTATTTTGAGTGGAAATTTTCTTTTAACCTAAAATAATTATTTTTCCTCTTGTTGAGCAATTATTTCCATGTATAGGCTCTAGTGAGTTTTCTGAAAATCCTCAGGCTTTATGAATTAATAGAATCATATTACAAAAAATTTCCTGATACTCTGTTGAAACAAATATACTGATTTTTTTTTCCCTCAGGCCATTATTGCTTTTTTACAAAATAAATGAATTCATTTTTTTAATTGAATTCTTTATTGATACAATTTATATACATCTCAAAATCACATATAACATTGGGAAATTTGTACCAGTATATGCCACAAGTTAATTCTCATTTTTACCCATATTCCTACCCACTCCCCCCTCCTCCCCCCTTTATACATGCTCTTTTATTTTCTTTCTGTAAATGAATTCATTTTTAATGGAAACATAAAAAGCAAAAAATTATGTATTAATGGTGAGATGAGAAATAAAGGGATAAAGAGCAAAGGGCTGAGCTGACTAAATCAACCTAGTGAGCTAAAGGAAGGTAAAATAAGCCTGACGACAGCGGGGGCCGCAAAGACGCAGGCTGACGGAAATGCTGTTGACAAGAAGTCTGGCAAACAGTGGCAAGTGTGTAGATTGGCTCATCCTCTGTCGCTTTGCCACACCCACGATTCAGTGTATCAATTTCCAGACCTAGGCACTTCTCTGGGTTCTCTTGCTCCCCTCACCCATTGGACACTTTTCTCTGTTCTTTCTACACATCCTGTCATGCCCACTGCGTGCCGTGCTTGATTAGGACCTGAAGGGAGCTGGTCAGTATGAGGCAGCATGAAATATTTTGATATAGATGCACATTATATGATGTTTAAATCAGATTAAACATATTGCTCCCTCAAATATTTATATCTTCATGGTAGAAACATTCAAGATTCTTTCTTCTAGCTTTGGAAAACATATAACATATTATTTTATTTTATTTTATTGTATTTTATTTTTTTTTGAGACAGGGTCTTGCTTTGTAGTTCAAACTGGCCCTGAGCTCACTACGTAGCCCAGGCATGCCTGGAACTCAGCAATCCTCCTGCCTCTGCCTCCTGAGTGCTGGGATTACAGGCGTGAGCCACCATGCCCAGCACTGTGGTATGTGGTATTGATTGCTGGTGGGTGTGAGTCACCACGCCCAGCACTGTATGTGGTCACCGGGATCGAACTCAGGACCCTGCAATTGCAAAATGGGCACCGGAACCACTGATCCTGCTTCTCTGGCCAGTATAACATATTACTGCTAGCTACTCTACTACACAACAGCACCCCAATTAACATGGTGCAGATATGTGTTTAACATACCAACTTCAGCATCTATCATCTATCTCCTATCATCTATCTATCTATATCTATCTATCATCTGTCTGTCTCCATAATCTTCAATGCCGAATTATATAGTATTTCTACTTTTAAATGTTTAAAGAAACTCCATCCTGTTTTCAAAAATGACCCGTACAAATTTTTAATCCCTACAACAGTGTGCAAGTGTTATTTTTTTCTTCATATCCTCACTACCGCTTATTTGCTTCAGGCATTTTGAAAAGATGAATTGGAGGGAAATGCTATTCTATTGTGTTTTTTATTTGCATTTTTCTGGTGATTAGTGAAGTTGAATATATATTTCTATTGGCCATTTGTATAACTTCTTTTGAGAAATGTCCAAAATTGATTGAGTGATGTAATTTTTATCTATTTAGATTTTGGAATTTATGTACGTATGTATGTGTGTATGTATGTATGTATTTATTGTAGTACTGGATATTGAACTCAGGACCTTGCACTTGGGAAGCAGGTGTGGTGCCAGTCGGCTATACTGGCTCACTTCTGAAACATACTTTAAGAAAACATTCCTAATGGTTTTCTTCCAAGTGTTTGAATTTTATCTTCTTAGGAAAGCAATTTAGAAAGTTTCTAAGATGTTCATAAAGTCTTTCTTTCTAGAGTTGGGCATGGTGGTTCATGCCTTTAACCCTAGCACTGTGAAGGCTGAAGCAAGAGGATCGCCATGATTTCAAGGTCAAGACCAGCCTGGACGGAATGGTGATTCCTTATCTCACTCCCTCCCACATTCTTTTTTTCTAAAGGGAGAAGTGAAGGCACTGAGAAGCTTAGTGAAGTAGAGAGGGGAGTCCTAGCTGGAGCGATGTGTGTGGCACACATCCTTCAGGTCTCAGTTGAAATGTAATTTCTTTAATGAAGTTTCCACTTGCTTACAGACCTGTAAGGAGGCTCAATTTTATGTTCCCATAGCTTTTGAAACATGCCATTTGAATAAGGAATTACAAGTAGTATAACTTCCTGCCAGAGATTCTACATCTCCTAAGGGTACATCTTTAAAGCTTTGTTGTTATTCCTGTGTCTCCACTATTTTGTGTTCTGCCTGCTGTGCATAAAGCATTTGTAGGAGGAGTCAGGGAAGGAAGGAGGGGGAAGGGGAAAAGGAAAGAAGAAGGGGGAAGGGGAAAGAGAAAGAAGGAGGGGGAAGGGGAAAGAGAGAGAAGGAGGGGGTAAGTAAAGGGAAAACAGTCCAAAAGTTATTTGCTGAAGACTGTAATGATTGCAGTAATTAGAAAGCTCAGGATTCTGCTCTTAAAGTAACACTTCCTTAATGATTGCAACAGTAGACCTTGACTAGCAAAGAAATAACAATGTTAATGGCATCTGTCTTTTTGCCAAGCTTTGTAAATGAGAAATAAGGAGAATAGCACAATTAGCAATTAAATAAACTCATCAGCCTCTACATAAAACCTATTATTATTCTCTCACAGTAAAAAAAAGTATAGGAGGAATAGAATATGGATAAAGGCTGGCCTCAAAGACTGAGCAGAGAGAATGACCCAGAAAAAACAAGAAAATCACTCTCAATATGCTAAAATGTAATAGCAAAGCACAACCACCATAGTTCAAAGATTACAAATTATGTTGCATTATCTTTTACACAAACATTGTCTGCTAATCACAATTCACTCAACAGCCCTTTTCTTAGAATATGTGACCCGGGAAAGCACAGATTTTACTTTTAATCTTAGATGACTTTTACTCTCTGGTAAATGACCTTACAATCCCTTTTATCAAAGTCTGATTCAGTCAGGAGCTGTAGTGTTTTCCTGAATGTGAGATAAAGTGATCATTCAGTTTTAAAATCTTTATTATCCACAGAGTCTCCTGACTGAATCTCCACCGGACAGTATATGTTCATAACCCAGTGTTATGCATTCAATTTATATTCCAAGGGTTAGTGATCACTCTATCAAGTCTCAAACACTCATACTTGACCAGAGAGTGCTGGGGGGAGAATGTGACTACACCCTGTGAACTCATTGCTGCCTTTTGATAAAACAACAAAACTCCCTGTCAGACTTTGTCATATGGAGTCATGTGCATACACATTTGAGGTCATTAAATTAATTTTTACCACTGTGTAAATAATGCAAGTCAGTGGGATTAATTGACTTAGCATTTCTTTTGAAAGAAAACCAGTAGATGAATAGTTTGTGTTTGCTAATTTATAGTCCAGTAGCAACTCAGGATTGTCAAAAGCAAAAACAGAAAAATAGAACTTTCCCTTTTGCTTTGAACAAATAAGAGCCATTCATAAAACAGCTGAGATTTAAAATATTCAAAACTAAACAGCAACAAGTGAGAAGGCCACTGGAGAGTTACCCAAGGAGAATTCAGGGTCATATTCCACACTGAGATAGAAGCAGAGGAACTTAAATGGAAAGAAATCCATTGAGTAATATGAAGTTCCCAGTGTAGCCAGTGACCTATTAAGTCCAGTAGTTTCCAGTGTAGCCAGTCTCTGAGAGACTCATGGACCGAGGACATCTCAGGGAAAGAGCTGGGCCTTACTCTTGTGTGTGCCTCACTGCTCTCCATTGCTAGGCCCACAGTGGACTCTCCACAATGGCCTTTGGCTGAATTTTGCTCTCTCCATTAGATGAACATATGGTTTATACATGATACTATTATAGGTAGAAAAGCCAACTAGACATATGTAGGCAGATAAATAGGACTGGCCCTTAAAAGAAAACCAAAAAACCAATTTGGAGGTTACTGCTGCCTGAGAAAAGCTACCCCACCCATATAAGATAAATAGCTCATTGAAATTCCAAACAAGGATCCATCAGATATTCTAAAGAAGGCTCCAACCTCCTGGGGTGGAGGGCTGACACCTTAACCCACCTCCCCGGAAAAGTTAGAGTCAAAATTCCTGTTTGATTGTTATAACTTATCTAGCTTTTTAAAAATCTCATTGGTGGCCCCCACTTTTGAACCTACCCCACCTTGTGATTTTGGTCCATAAAATCCCCTTAAAGAAAGCAATCCTGGGGTTACCCACTTTCCGGGCCCCCCTTCTGTCTCTCTTAAGGCAGAAGCTTTCTCTCTCAATAAAATTTTCCTACTCAAACCTCTGTCATTCCTAAAATTCATTCTTTGATTTTTAGAGAACACGAACTCGCGTTTCAGCTGGGGAGTTAGGCCTTAACTCTCCTGCATCAATACTTACTCTGTATTACTTACTACTTAGAACCTCTTCTTCTGTGTGTTCTGCCCTCAGTGAAAGTGTTCTCAAATCTTACAACCAAATGTATTAGCTATTTTATTTTAAAGAGAAATATATTTTATTTAATGTATTAGCCACCTTTCATTACTGGGACAGAATACTGCAACTTTAAAAAAAAAAAGAGAGTTTTGGCTCATGGTTTTAGTGGGTTTAGTTTGGCCCACTTAGCTGGTTCCAAGTGGAAAGGCAGAGAAGAGAAAATCTGCTCAACCCATGATTGTTCAGAAATAAACAAAAGAACAGCCAGGGACAAGAATGTATACCCTTCTAGGTCAGGTCCCCAGTGACCCACCTTTTCTGACCAAGACTTTCTTACTTTAAAGCACATGTAGCTGTGAACTTATCAAGGGGTTAATCTAGTGATGAGTATAGTCATCTCCATCCCAATATCTACTCACCACTAGATCAAAGGCCCCACCTCTGAATATATAAAACTTTGGGGGAATATTTTAGAGCTGAACTATAAATTTAATAATGAAATTTAAATTATGTGAATTGATTTTCATCTTACTTTGCCTTATTGTAGTATTTAACATTAGACCATCATGACTTTTTTTTTTTGAGATAGGGTCTCACTTTGTAGTTCGGGCTGGCTCTGAGCTCACTATGTAGTCCAGGCAAGCCTGGAATTTAGCAATCCTCCTGTCTCTGCCTCCCAAGTGCTGGGATTACAGGCCTGAGCCACCACACCCAGCACTGTGGTATGTGGTATTGATTGCTGGTGGGCATGAGTCTCCATGCCCAGCATTATATGTGGTTACTGGGGATCGAACTCAGGACCTTGCACTTGAGAGGCAGGCGCCAGAACCACTGAGCTAATCCTCTGGCCCCCATCATGACTTTTTAAACCTCTCTTTTTTTTATTGACTTCCATTACATCATATTATCTGAAGTCCTATGTATGGCCAACTCTCTTCTAGGCTCTTCTTATTTCTATAATGTCCCAGATTAAACATTCTATAAGCTCTAACTCTTTATTTCTTCACTATATTTTGAAAGAGAGAGAGAGAGAGATAGAAATGGAGACAGGGAGACAGAGACAGAGAGAGTTTAAATATTTATCTATGTGCCTATTTCTTAGGAATATTTTATAGAAGACAAAGTACCAGATAGAAGAGTACATCTACTTTATACATCTCTTGATTCACATTACAAATTTCTTTCTAGAAAGTTACACTAGCTGACATTCTATTTTCAGTTCATGAGACACTCCTTTTGCTCACATTAAATTTTAGTGGTAGCTTTAAAATATCTTCTAATTCAATGAATGAAACTAATACTATAATGATTTTGATTAGTCAAGTCATTTCATAAGGTTATGTTCTCTAACTTGTCCTCCATGTTTTCTCCCTTTTGAGGATTTTGGAATGAAAGCTAGAGAGAGAAAAATGCCAGGGGCCTGCAAAAGGACAGTTTTTAGAGTTGGTTTGGCTGAAAAATAGTCTCATTCCTCTGGGGTGTGTGACCCTCTTCAATGACCTAGGTAAGTCCATGACTCTTGAAATAGGTGAAGATAGGAATGAGTCAGGATTTTCTAATCTTCTTTAGGGACTTTGACATGGTCTAGTGCAGAAAAACCTGTGAACAGTAGAGTACTTAGAAGATACTGTTAATTATTTCCCCATTCATAATGCATAGATAAAAACTCTGCCCTGGTTTTAGTAATCTTTCTCACAGTTAACATATAGGACTATTGTATTTTTCTGTATTTTTTTTTACACCTTATAAACATTGGAACTCAACAAAACAAGTATAAACAGTATCTTACTGTGCAAATCTGCAAAGAATTATTTAAGTGTCTCAATTTACTTAAAAATATCACTAACATGAAAATTTTGAGCAAGATGTAGTCATCTTAGTGAATATTATGAAGATAAGTAAGGCCCACTCTCTGTTTTATAATAGACCATTATTCCATTTAAAGAGATACAAATAGATAAAGCTATCTGAGTGGCACTAGATACAGTATAAATGAAGAAAATGAATGAAAATTATAAGAATTATTGGAAAGAATTCATAATCAAATAGAAATGACAAAGTTTCACAAATGATACAGTGTTTGATGTAAAAAAGATAGGCTTTCCATGTAGAATTAAGATTTGGTTTGGGGAACTGAAGCAGTAATTTACATTAAGTAAGTTGTGCAGGAGAAAAGGTTATAAATGATTGGAGGATTGCAGCTTCCTTAAGAATGACACATTCATAGTCAGTTATTGGATGCTAAGTGTGAAGGTGATGAGATTGTATTATATCCAGTTGCCATTAGGAGCTATTGAGAGTCTTTGAATGAGGAAAATATCTGATGCTAAGTTTCGTTGTGAGATGGTATTCTGTAGCAGTGTGAAAGTCCAGATCAGAAAGAAGAGTGGGGTATATAATGCCCTAATACAAGGTCATCCAATTAGTGTAGGAAGAGGGTAAAGAATATTTGAATTTGATTGGCAAGAATAGGAAGAAAAATGAGGAAAGAGATACAGAAAGTTTTTGCAGAAGCAAAACCAGTGACATAATGGTTATCTGAGTGTGAGAGTAAGGATAGGTTTAAATTACAAGTATATGGAAGACTATTAAATGTCTTATATTTATTAATAGAAAATCAAAGCAGGGGACAGAAATCACATAAGGAGAGAATCAAGTGTGGATTTAAATATACTCTCTTTAACCTACCGATTTTTATGCAGTTATTTGGAAAATGAAGTGAAATGCAGTGAAAGAAAATGAAGGTTTAGGAGTTAGGTGAAAAGCAAGAAACAGATATGTTTGGGAGAAATTAGTATGATTGACCATTAGCAACTCATGTGACCCAAGTTGGGTGAAGTAGATTTCTTTCCTTGAAACAGAAGAGAGAAGGGCCAATCCTGTTTGGTGGCACAGGGCTTCTGATGGCCACATGCCCTGCAAAATGGAGCATGGTGGTGTGAGAGAATGAAATCTACACACACGGAGGAGTGGAGGATGAGGATTGAGAGGTGTCTTGGTAACACATTAGTCTCTAATAAGTGACCATGTCCCTCTCCATAGGTACTTAAGCCTTTTCACAAATTTGTTCTTAGAAAAGAATTGCTAAATTAGTTTGAAGAAAATTGCTCTCATTTGTACTTCAAAGAATCTTGTCTATTACAACATTATAAAGTAAAAAGCGATCTTCTGTTGCTTCATTCCAATTTTAAATGGGTTACAGAATTTATTCTTTCACTTACTTAACATTTATTAAGTGCCTTTCAGTCCTGGGCATGTGGTAGTCTCTGAAGACAAATTTGGTGCTGAACGGAAGGAAATCTGAATGAAGAAGGAAGGTTTTGGAGTAAGTTTTGAACAATAGTAAAGATAATCTCCAATATATGGATGGGCAAAATTCCAAATGCCCTTTTAGAAAATAGCTTATTGGCAGTTGGAAAAGATTCCCCAAACCTCATTGTGAATTATGGTTAAATGCCCAGAAATTCCCAGAAAATATAATAAATTCTTGTTTTATGAATTCCATTCCAGGAGAACATTTACAAGTCAGATATATTCATAAAATATACAACGTAAATATATAATGTAAAGCATTATACAATGGTGCAAATATACAATGTAAAGCATAGAAAAATAAGTGTACACACAACACAAAATATAGTAAGTTCTCAATTGCACTACCATATACTATTGTACTGTACACTAAGCACACAACAACACAACTGTGACAATATCCTGCAGACAGAAGAGCTATTTCTGCAATTTGTTCACATCTACTAATGTTTATAACATAAAGTGCATTTGCATATGTGAAATACCAGAATGTTTACAAGCCAGGGACTTGCTGTATCAAACTGGATATGTGAACAACACTTTGAACACGATAGCGTGTTTCCTTATCGAGCCCAGGCTGGGGAGTACCCCACAATAGTAGGAGTAGTTTGCACTTTTGTGAGTATCCATGAGGTGGAAAAGAGCTGTGGCGATTTGATTGTTTAGAGTTTTTAAGAACTCTCAGTGTGAGAGGGCAGATTAGAGTATCTTAGTGGTGGCAGTGAGCTCCCTGGGGATCCCAGTTGGATAAGAAATTCACTTGTGCTCCAAGTGACAGTTCTGTAAAACATATTTTTAAGGAAGGCTTTGCTGAGTAAGGCACATACATCAAATAGGCAAATTCAAGTTTCCACTCTCTCTGCAATACAGACAAGTATATCATGATAATACAATTGCAAAGTTTTGCATTCTGAAATGAAATATAGATGAAAAAGGTAAAAGTTCTACATATACACTCAAATATTATTCCACGTGGACATTCATTGGTAAATTTAATAAGCCTTTAGGACCTCCTATTCTGATGCACACAATGCCAAGGCCTAAAGATATGGAAGTCACTGAAGGTGGTAAATCACCATCTAATTACAGAACAAAATAATTCATTAAAATAACGAGTATATTGTGTTCTTTACTTATATTTTGAGTTATCATATAAGAGAAACCACATGATATTTAACCTTGTGTGTCTGATTTATTTCATTTAACACAATAGAAGGCAGGGACATAGATCTTTCTCGGAGGGGAGAGAATCCAGAGATGGAGGAAGGTGGTGGGAAGGAAGGGAGAAGGCATAAAGAGAGGAACTAGGATGGTTGTGTCCATGCATCAATTCCCCACAAGGAACGTAAACATCACGCATTGTAAACATGTACAAAAACTGAAAAGGGATAGATAGATGGATGGAGGCAGGGGGGAGGGTGGGAAAAGGGGTGAAAAAATAATTAATATCAGAAAACTAGGACTAGAGGTCCCACTTGACCCTGCTATCCCCTTGCTGGGAATATATCCAAAGGAATTTTTAAAAAATCACATTGGAAAGACAGTTGTTCATAGCAGCTCAGTTCATGATAGCCCAATCTTGGAAACAACCCAAATGCCCATCAACTGGAGACTGAAGATAAAGAAGATGTGTTTTTTTTTTAAATGGAGTATTACTCTGCCATAAAGAATGGCAAGATTCATTCATTTATGTGCAAATGGATACACCTGGAGGACCCACTAATAAGTGAAATAAATAGATCACAGATATGCAAATACCAGATCTTCTCTTTGATATGAGTACCTGTAGATGTAAATGAGCTCTAGAAAGTATGACAGTTTTTGTAGAATGGGAAATTTCCAAAGGAAATTTGGTGTGGGAATGTAATGAGGGGAAGGAATAAATATGATTCTGAAAGAAAATAAAACAGCATGTATGTAGGGGTTGAGGGGGGTATGGGTGGGTAGGGATGTGGGTAAAAATGAGATTTGACCTGTGTCACAAACTCCACAAATTCCCTAATGTTGTAGTGATTGTGAGCTGTATATAAAATGTACCAATAAAGAATTCAATTAAAAAAAGAATTAATATGTTATATGTATATGCACCAACTCACCAGGAGGGATGTATACATTATGTACCACAAATGGTATTAAATGAAGAAAATGATCTGAAAAAAATCTCACACATTATGAGAGCTAAGAAGATATTTCCCAGACGGATTCTTTAAAAAGACCTTATTTTTCTCCACATCACTTATTTCAACTGGGCATAAAGTGTGTATTTATTCCTTTTTGTCTGCATGTCCTCACTGAACATTTGCTTCATAGAGTCAGTGGTAAAAATGAACTCAGGCCAGCCCTGCTACTTAGAGCAAAAGGTATGCAGAGTAAGTATTATTTACCTGACTGTCAATGGAAAAGAATGTCAGACATAGCTTGACTGTCAAAGTCTATATGGAAGAATGATAAAATAATAACAACAACAACAGTAGTAGTAGTAGTAGTAGTAGTAGTAGTAGTAGTAGCAAATAATAGCAATGAACACTGCTATAAAGTGATGATGTATAAGATATTGCTATCAGCTCTCTGAGTACAACTACATACCCAACACTGAAAAGCCTATTTTGGTCCAGTTGTGGCCCTGTTTTGTGACAAAAGGATGCAAAAGTACAGAGAGACAATAAGTAACTTGCTAGGAGTTGCATGACTAGTGTAAATACAATAGGATACAGGATTTAACTCAGATGGTCCAGAGGTAAGAAGATTAGGTTGTCAAGACCAGGCAAGGACCAGAACAAAGAGATTTTGAACATCATGCTAAGAGATTTGGTTTTTGCTTGGAGACAAGAGGGGAGCCACTGATGAAGGGTTTTTTTTCAGGGCACTGATATGATCACATTTGGATTTCAGTAAGACAGTTGTCAAACAACACAGGATGATGGACTTGAGAGAGTAGAATAAAAATAGGGAGAACAACAAAGAGGTGTGGTAGCAGCTCCTGGGAGAAACAATGACTGTGAATTAGGTTTGTGGTGAAGGGAAATGAGAGGGAAAGAAAGAGTCAAAATGACTGATTAGACAGACAAACATACATACACAGGGAAGATGAAATATTTGGTCAAATTATACTCTGAATAGCAATGTCTCTGGTCAAATTATACTCTGACTAGAAATGTCCATTTCACTGCCCTGAATGTTACTGTAAGTTTTAATCTTTCCAGTTCTACAAAGGGATATGTACATCCGTATTATTTCTGATATTTTTGTAGTAGTGCAGGAGTGAACCTAGGGCCACACCCTGACTACTTCTCCTGTGCTTTTTATTTTTAGTTTTGAGACTGATTCCTGAGAAGTTGCCAAGACTGGCCTTGAATCTGAAAGCCTCTTGCTTCAGCCACAACAATGCATCACTACTCCTGGTTTTATTTCCAATATCATTTCTTGATTTGCCAGTGTTATGTTTTGGACCTTAAATGTTCCCTGAAGACTTGTGCTAACTGTGTGGAAGTGGTAAACATTTTAAGAGGTAGGGTCTAGTAGATGGAAATTAGGTCATGAAGGGGATATTGGAAGCCTGTATTCTTGTTCTCTGCCGGGGCCTGCTGGCAATCGGACAGTGCCTGAGTCAGGGGGTGAGGATTAAGAAAAACACAAGACAGACAAAGACAGACAAAGATGGGATCAGGGGGACCTCTCAGTCAGTACCAAGCAGGCGCCATGTTTATTGATCAGGCTATATTTATACTGATTTAGAAGGGTAACATGACGTCAATAATGGTTACTATGATCTTATACATTTATGGTTTGGCTGGTAGAAACAAAAGCAGGTAATCAAGAGATCAGTACATTTCTTAGAAATGAGAACAGAAACAATTGGTAACTATAAACATGATGATCATAAGACTGGAATCAATTTCTCAAAATGTCAAACTAGAGGGCCGGAGGGTTAGCTCAGTGGTTCCGGCGCCTGCCTTGCAAGCGCAAGGACCTGAGTTCGATCCCCGGTTACCACATATAATGCTGGGCGTGGTGGCTCACGCCTGTAATCCCAGCACTTGGGAGGCAGAGACAGGAGGATTGCTGAGTTCGCGGCGGCTTGCCTGGGCACCATAGTGAGCTCAGGGCCAGCC
>PVIC010046064.1:0-14372 GCA_004025085.1 Thryonomys swinderianus
GGAATCTCAATGTTGTTTTCATTTGCATCTCTCGAATGACCAGAGATGTTGAGCATTTCTTCATATGTTTCTTGGCTGCTTTGATTTCTGCCTCTGAGAAGTGTCTGTTCATTTCAGTTGCCCATTTTTGAATTGGGTCTTTAAACTTGGGGAGGCTGATCTGTTTGAGTTCTTTATATATTGTCGATAATAGCCCTTATGACAAGGTGTTTTTAAAGCATGTACACTCAGTAGTATGCAAAATATCTTCCAACTGCATCTAACATAAACATTCTAGATTGATCTGGGGATGCAAAGTTTCAAATTTCCAGATATCAACTTGGAGTTTTTGCCTTTTCTGTAATGATTTGGCACTTTGCAGAATATTAGTTTTAAATTGTCTTCCGTCTTCTTCATGGGTTCCTAGTCGCTGACTGCCACACTATGAGTGAGTTTTTTCTCAGAGGGGAAATGAAGCAGAAGCCCCCTGGGGTTCTGGGGTTCTGTCAGGATGGACCTGAAGGTTCATGGCGCTGCCTGGTGCTTCCGTGCTCTCAGTCCTGCACAGTGAGGCCTTCGTGAAGGCTGCCGTGACCAAGTCGTGAGTTCACACTGCAGAGTCCATGCACTGTGGCCTGGCAGGAAGTATCCTCTAGTAATCAAAACATGGCAACAGAAACACCTTTAAATCAGTGTGTAGATTTCTCCCTGAAAGTTCTCAGAAGCATGTTCTTTTCATGGGAAAATTGAAATCACAGTAGTTAAAATTAAGAATTTTTGCTTCCTAACCCAGAACTCACTCCTCTCTTCATTTTCTTACCTAAGTTTGCATTCTAGGGCAGAGCACACGATTCCCCCTTGGGGGACAGACATCCATGGAAGAGAGTCCTGCACACGGCACTGTGGAGGTCTTTTTATTCGTGCTGAGCACGGAAACACAATGATTATGTTTCAGTGCTGAGTGGTGCGATTCAGAGCAACCATCATGGGAAAATGTGCAGCCACTGAGAATAAGTGGGATTGTCGGGTGTCTTACAGGAGCTGGCATTCGTGGCCACCTCTCAGGGGCCCGATCCCCAGGCATGTATGCAGACACAGTCCATAGGTGTAGACTTCACATCCCACTCCAGTCTCAGTACAGAATGAGGACCTCAGTTACCAAAGGTCCCGTGAACCGAACTCCTAGTGGATGTCGGGATGTTGTTAGACGGTGCACTGCAAGGAGTCCGATGACCCTGCGTGGCCTCTCACGCCCCCACAATGTCTCTCTGTAGCCTTTGGCTTCTGAAGGAAGTGCCTTTCTCTCATCTATTCTAGCATGTGTGAGGAAGCAGGAAGCAGGATGGCTGCCCAGCAGTCTGGCCGCTGCTCCCAGGCCCAGGGACAGTGATCCCTGGCAGATCAGTAGACCTGGATCTCAAGTCTCTGTCCTCCGCATCACAAGCGTCTGGTCTCTGACTGGCCCGCCTCCCCTTGAATTACTGTCCTACTTTGCTTCCACTTCTCCGTGCTGCCCTGGCTTGTGAGTATCTTCCCCCGAGACCTACAAGAATCATTCGCTCTTCTGTGCCGTATTTTGGTTGTTTCCTCATTTCCTCCCAACCTGGATACCTTCCTTGACTTTGATCCCAAGGAGGTTCTTGTAGTCTTGTTATCTCCTACCACTGTCACACCATCTTCCTGTTTGCTTTCTGCATCTGCCCAGCTCTGACCAGTGCCTTCCTGTTTGAAGTGTTGCTGGACTTCCTCTTCTCTTTTCTGCTCCATGCCAGGGACTTGTGGGTTCTGTGTCCCTCACAAAGCATTATCTCCCTTGTGACGGTGGAACATTTCCTAGGACCATAGTTTTATGACTATGTAGCAAAATAACAGTGTGTTATATCTGTTGTATCTAGCTGAAGGAGAGAGTGTTCCAGGATCAGGTCAAAGGAAGTTACTAGGTAAAATGTGAGAGTGCTAAGTCCACAGGATGAAGCACACGGAAGTCAGAGCGGCAGGATGCTACGGCGTCAGGAGACTTTGTTGTTAGGATAAGGGAAGGGCTTTTTTTTAAATGTGTGTTTTGTGGTCTGCCTTAGTAAGTGGTGAACTCCCCCTCCCCCTCCCCCTCCTTCCCCTTGTCTCTCTTCCTCTCTCCTGCTTTCTCATCAGCTACATAATAAAGTAGCTAAGTATCAGATACATCTGTGCAGTGGATAAGATTTAAAGTTCCAGCTTTGAACACTGAAGTATGATTTAGTGATTAGCATTGGTATGTAGTTCACAGTACATTAATTGGAATGACACTGAGTTTCCATGCTTTCCTCTTTCCCTCTCATTTGAATCTTTTTTTTTTTTTTGGTATGTGTCACCCAACTGTTCTTTTGGACACCAATGTGCATAGTTATGATTGGACATCTGTGATTTCAATGTTTAAAGTCAATTCAAAATAGTCTTCCACAGGAGAAGCTTTTCAAGCTGAGACTCAGTGAGCAGCAGTGAGAAGGCTGAGTTTCAGCACTGCTGATGGAAAGTGGAGTGAGCAAGTGAGGAGGCCGCGGGGCCCTACAGCCACACGGTCATGGGTGTGGCTCTGTCACATTCATGTCCCAGTGCTGCATGGACAGCGGGCACTGTTCACTCGTGGACCCCTCTCCACTGTGTCTGTCACAGAACTGCCAGAGTCGTCAGGTACAGCAGAGCACAGGGTGACTGTCTCAGGGCTTGGTCCTGGGACCCTTGGCTAGTAGGTCTGCAGCTTTTCTGACTCTTGTCACTGAAAATGAATGTTTGTGGTGAGTCCATGAGAGCCTGAAAGGGATTTGCCAGGCTGGATGGAGCGGAGCCCAAGAACCCAGGGAGGTCCTTCCATTCTGTGTGTCCTCACTGTCTTCTCACTGTCCCAGCGTCAGCGCACAGCCTGCGGGTGTGCTCAGGGCCTCTCTGCTGACATGGCTGCTTCCTGGGGCAGGGCGCAGTGTGCCTGTGAGAAGGGGCATCTGCAGGTGAGCAGGGGATGCCCAGGCTTACCGTGTCTTGGGAGAAGAGAGGAAAAGATTTAAATTGGAATCAAGTAGCTTTTGGGAGTTTTTCTTACAGCTTTATCATTCTGATTTTCTGTCCCTTTTCCACTGGTCATTTTTCTCCTGCCTCCACTTCAGGGTGTGAATTTAGAGATTCACTGTACCGCATGGTGACTGGTTGATCATGGCGTATTATATACTTTAAAATTTCACAAAGAATAAGCTTTAAATATTCTTACCACTAACAAGTGGTGGATATGTTAGTTACAATCATTATTTGTCACTAAAAATAAAGATAGTTATAGAAAAATAAAAGCAAGTGTTGTTGAGTGAATATCTATGGTCAAATCTTATACATACAATTTCTCCTATGCTATGACTTTTAGGCCTTAAAATCTTGTGAAGTTTTCTTTTCTTTCCTTTTTTCTTTGTTTTTTCCCCTTAGGGTCTCAGTATGTAATTCAGGCTGTGAACTGAATTCACAGTGTGGTCCAGGCTGGTCTCTCAAGAAGACTCTCCTGGGCCGGAGATTTAGCTCAGTGGTTCCTGTGCCTGCCTCCCAAGCACAAGGTCCTGAGTTCAATCCCGATAACCACAAACAATGCTGGGCGTGGTGACTCACGCCCACCAGCAATCAATACCACGTACCACAATGCCGGGCGGGGTGGCTCACGCCTGTAATCCCAGCACTCAGGAGGCAGAGACAGGAGGATTGCCAAATTTGAGGCTTGCCTGGGCTACATAGCGAGCTCAGGGCCAGCCTGAACTACAAAGCGACACCGTCTCAAAAAAAAAAAAAAAAAAAACTCTCCTGCCTCAGCTCCTGAGTGCTGAGAGTCCAGGCCACTGAGTACCACAGTGCCCACCAGCACATGGTTTCTGGAGGAAAAACTGAGTTTCAGAGAAGTCAGGAAAGGATACAGGTGGGAATTCAAAACTAATTGATGCTAACACCGTGAATTTCATTACCAACCTTGTTATCAAGCTCTGGAAAAAAGTCATCATGTCTTCAATTAGATTTTTGGGCCTGATCTTTTTAAAACACTGAGCTAGAGGTTGTTTTTCTTTAAGGTTTCCTTTTTCAGAGGTAGTTTTGAGGAGCAAGCTAGTCAGAAAATGTCAGGCAAATTCTAGGGTGTGCCAGCTATGCTGACTGGTATAGGGCTGCGTATAATCCAGGCCTTGTACTGGCTGTCAGGGCAGCTGTGGCCAGAGGATGCAGGAGCTGGCCAGGGTGGCCAGCCCCAGGGCCACTTCCTGTGCCCTTTGCTCAGCTCAAGCTCTGCTGAGCATCTGTGTCCCTGCAGCTGTGTACCCCAGCTGGTGGCCCCTTGGTGTGGGTTGGGGACAGGATGGGGTTCAGGAACAGAGAAGTTCTGGCCTGGGGAGGTGAACCAGATTCAAGGTCCAAGGGAGAATGTCTCGCTGTGGGAAATTGTTCGCCAGGGTGCGTGCACAAGGGCTCTGCGAAGGTCTGAAGTTTCCCTGTGGTCCTGTGTCCTGTGAAGTGAAGTGTGCTGTGGGAAGGGAAAGCCGCAGGTTACAAGTGGGGAAGAGATGCACACAGGAGGTCGGCCTTCCCAGCTCTGTGCTCCACTGGGCCTCTCGGTTCCTGGTATAGCTGATGTGGGGAAGTTCAGGCTGCGCCTACCGTGGTGGCTAAGGTTCCCCGTGGTGGTGGAAAGGCCTGGCCTTGTGAACTCCGTGCCCTGGGTCACAGAGGTGAGCATTTCAGGTTTCTTGCCAGGGAAACAGCAGCATATTGAGACATCAAGGGATAATGTCTGTGGGCAGATGTACTGACTCTGCAGTTGGAAGACAGGTGTTGCTTATCAGGTGGCTGCAGGATGAACTCTTGACAGTGGACAGACAGGAGGGCACTCAGTGAAACCTGCTGGCCACCACCTAAGCTTCAGGGAAGGAGTCTCAGTTCTCCTTTAAAAGTCTTTTGAAAGACTTTGCCCTTCAACATAAGCTTTTGAAATCTTTTTTTTTTTTTTTTTTTTTTTTTTGAGACAGCATCTCGCTTTGTAGTTAGGGCTGGCTCTGAGCTCACTATGTAGCCTAGGCAAGCTTCAAACTCAGCAATCCTCCTGTCTCTGCCTCCCAAGTGCTGGGATTACAGGCGTGAGCCACCATGCCCGGCACTGTGGTATGTGGTATTGATTGTTGGTGGACGTGAGTCTCCACGCCCAGCACTGTATGTGGTTACCGGGGATCGAACTCAGGACCTTGCGCTTGCGAGGCAGGTGCCAGAACCACTGAGCTAACCCTCCGGCCCAGCTTTTGAAATCTTGAGGAAACACTTCATCCTTAAGATGTTTTTCAGATGTAATGCTAGAAACTCAACTACCATGCCACATCCTAAGAAGGACACATGTGCCCAGGAATGTGTGTCAGTCCCATTCTCTTTGGCCGCACTCTGTGCAATAGAAAATTTTCCTAGCTGGGGGATAGTTAGGAATGAGGGAAAATTATTATTGATATGGAAAATCCAGGCTTCGTTTATGTCAGCTGGAAACTGTATTTCAGAGGTGCTGAAAGGTTATTTATACCATTCTGGCTTTCTCGAGGAGTCCATAAGAGGAGTTGTCTGTTAGTGAGGCCCGACAGTGGGTAGTTCAGCAGGCATTGCCAGAGGCACTGTGCCAGGCACAGGAAGGCCCTGAGCCTCTGCGTGGCTGAGTGCTGCAGGTGACCCACAGCCTCCCTCTGTCTGCGAGGGCTTTGCCTTCGTGGTGCTGAGACAGTGTGAGGAGAGCAGAGCTTGTCAGCTGTGCCGTGTTCTGCTGCAGATCTGTATGTTGTGATAAATGAGGGGAACAGTGGGGATTTTTCAATTGAGATTCCAAAATTCACATTACAATGACTCAGCAACTGAAACTATGATTCAAGAGCTGAAACTTTTAATTGAAGGAATTAAATTAATTGCCTAATGCAGGTAATTAATACTTCTTAACTCCTAGATACAAGGCTACCAAAAGAAAAATATTGTGTAATCACACTTCTCCGGCACAGTCTCTGCTATCTTGCCACTTTGCTGATAGTTTTTCCTGTACATGTTATAAGTTATAATCATTGACAGAAACTTACAGTACTCTTTTCTCATGAAGATTTATTTCATATACAGTTTCCATTTTCTTTGGATGTCATATTTGTAATTTTTGAGTTTTTTGAGACAGGGTCTCACCATATAGTTCAGACACACTATGTGTCCCAGACTGACCTGTAACTCACAGTGCCTCAGCCTCCTAAGTGCTAAAATTATAGGCATGTGTCACCACACCTGGTGTATACCTAGTTTTAATTAAAGCATACACTATTTCACTAAATGAATGTCCTCACATACTAATAGTATCCCATTAGTAAACATTGTAATTATTTCTGAGTTTTGATGTTTTTTTTTTTTGAGATAGGGTCTCGCTTTGTAATTCAGGCTGGCCCTGAGCTCACTATGTAGCCCAGGAAAGCTTCGAACTCAGCAATCTTCCTGCCTCTGCCTTCTGAGTGCTGGGATTACAGGCATGAGCCACCATGCCTGGCCTGAGTTTTGAATTTTACTATTACAAATGAACTCATCTTAGGCATCTTTGTATATAAAACTATGTCAGTATTTTGGATTTGTTCTGATATGTAAATATATCATATATATATGGATATGGACATAAATATATAAATGTTTATTGACATTTATGAATAAACTTGCAGATCATATTCTGAGTTTTATCTTGCAGTTTACTAATTTTGTGTTTGGAGGCATCTAGCCTGTAAATCAGCTGTCACTGTTACTTTAATACCTGTGCTTTTCATTTCAAATTTGTTTTCACTTGATTATTCTTGCCTGGTGTTCTTTTACCTCTCTCTCTGAACACTTCATAGCCACTTGAATTCTTCTCCTCTGGGCTCTGTCGTCTCTGGTGCACAGGTGCTCACGCCTTGTGTCGGGCACCTTGGCTTTCTCATGTGCCTTGTCCTGGCTCCACTCTCCTGTCGCCCAACAGAAAACGAGCCAAGGCTTAGTCCTGGACCAGTCACGTAGCCTGCTGCTGGGTCCAGCCCCAGTAGCATGGGTGCTGGGAGTGTGGCTGTCCCAGCCCTAGCCCTGCCCAAACCTGACCATCAACTTCCCGGTGTGAGCAGTGACTCAATCTGTCAGGGCTGCGGAGGAGCCTCTTTGCTGATAGCTGCCATGCTCCTGATCGCAAGTGTCACCTCAAGGGCCACATGTTGAAACCTGGTGCTCTTGGGTGGGTGAGGCCGAGAAGGCAGAATCAGGTCAGGGGCCCTCTGGAGGCCGCGCTGGGAGCCCACCTGCTTCTGACTACTGCGGCGCCACAGCCTGCCAGCCAGGGCTGGAAGACCTCAACGGCCACCTGAGCAAGCCCCTCCTCCCGCCATGGTGGTCACCTCGGTGTCTGTCACAGGCAGGGAGAGCTAACACTTCCAGAGTCGAGTGTCATTTAACCTGGCAAAGATAGCAGCTCTTGGTAACTTTGGCATTTATCTCAGAGAAAGTCTTTCTCCTCCTTTGATTGACCTTAGCAGTGGTGTGGACCTGGCTCCTACCTTGGGGCTGTTTTGTTTTGTTTTCAGTACTAGAGTCGTTCTTCTGTTGCATTCAAGCTTAATTAGGTGGCATGAATGCTTTATTTTCTTTGGTACCAGAATGAGTTTGTGACCAGTGAAGTGATTTATCAGTTCAATCCATACTATCACATGGAATTCACCAAATTACTTCCCTGAAAGGTTTGTAACAACCAGAAATGCACAAGAGCTTTAGTTTCTCCTGAGTGACATCAATACTGAGTGTTGTCCTTTGAAGTTGCTTCTCTCCCCTGCACTTAGAGGTGGAAAAGATCCCTTGTTACATGTAGCTTTATACCTTTATTACATGGAATTCCATATCACTGGCTCCCACAGGACAAGAGAATGGATAGAATATGCCGCCCTGCGCACAAGGGTTCGTTTCTGTATATAGAAGGGTTTCTTTGACTCTGTACCATTTTCTCTGCTCATGTTCAGAAATTATTGCAGTACCCAGGCAGAACTACGCAGCAGGGCATGGGGTTATTGTATAACTAGCTCTTTTCTCCTCCACACCCTCCAGCCAGCTCTGAGGACAGAAAAGGTGGGCGATGCAGAAGAACAGTGATTTGTGTCACAGGAGCCCTTATAATTTCTTCATCCCCTCTTGTCAAAATTTCACTTGTGTACCTGTAGCTTGAAAGCCTACAAGAGCAGCACCCCCTTCCTTGGAAGTAGAAGGGATTTTATGTTAGCTGATTCCATTTCCTACTACAAAAAAAAAAAAAAAAAAAAAAAAAAAAACAGGGAGGATTTGAATGAGAGGGTATAAAGAGAGAATGTGATTATGAGAGTGGAAATGTACACTTACCGTGGAGCTGTGTCCTGTAACCACTCACTGCTCTACTTATAGGTCTGCTTTTCTTCCCTCTGTCCCGCCTGCCTCCCCACACCTTCCTCTTTCGTTTCTGTTACTTCTTTTTCTTTCTTCTGTGTTCCCTCTGAACAATATGGACAGACATCAGAGCCTAGGCTGCCTGTTGTCCAAGTTGAACCATGGGCAGGCTGCGTTCCATAGACACACACATGCACTGAAAGAAGATTTTGTAAAAGTTGTTTGTATGATACCGGGCGTGGTGGTTCACATCTGTAATCCCAGCACTCTGGAGGCAGAGGCAGGAGGATTGCTGAGTTGAGGCTTGCCTGGGCTACATCGTGAGCTCAGGGCCAGCCTGAACTACAAAGCGAGACCCTGTCTCAAAAAAAAAAAAAAAAAAAGGTTTTTGTATCTGGAAATTTTATTTTCAGTAAACCTTACCTGTGTCCTATTAAAAAATCTTTTGAAAAGTTTAGATATCCACATTGATGCAGTTACTTTAGTCTGGCTTCAGCAAGGAGTTGAAGAAATAAGCAATATTTTCTTGCCTTCCTGGCCTTGAGTATTGCTTTAAAGGAGTGACCACAAAACTACTGAGTGGGAGAGGTGCTCCATTTATTGTGACTAGAAACTATTTCTTCTTAGCACAGTAACTACCAGAGCATAATGATTTACCAGGCTTTTGCTTATTTTATTCTTGGCTTGTTCATGGTTCAGCATGTTTGATTTTAGTTTCAATTCAGTCTTCTCATTGGTGCTAATGGGGTAGAATGCATCAGCTGATTTAATTAAAAAGTATGAAGGAGGAATTAGATATCTGCATTAGTCTGTCTTCCAAATAAATAGTCCATGAGGTAGGTCAAGGGAAGGTAGGATTTGAGGGGTTTGAGTGCTGACATCCACTTTGGTTTTTCAAGGTGTGAACCATGTCACATGGAATCCCCAGGAAATTGTATTCAAAAGTGCTTGAATCAGGTTTATGTTTTTCAATAAAAATAATTCATTTTGTAAAAATATACTTGACCTTTGAAAATGTAAGCGGAACAAAAGCAGTTACTTAATGCGATAAGCAGCATCTCCAGAAAGGGAGGGTGCGCTTGCGTGCTACTCCCGCCGTCCCTCAGTTTCCCATGCCAGGCCCAGCACCCTGCAGTGGAGGCGGCTTCGTGATCCCCCGAATCTCTAGTACCTGGGTGCACAGAGTGGAGGCTCAGCTCTGCGATCAGATCTGTCCGTTCCAGCGCCCAGCCTTACAGTGTGTGGGGCTCTTAACCTGCTGCCAGCCTCAAGATTTCTACAAAGGCGAACCTCGGGAAAGGTGAGAGGTGAAGTTCAGGTATAGTCTGGACAGACGGACACGCTAAGCCAGTGTGGCTGTTGGTGTCATTGAAAACTCTGCAGTGAGTGAGCCACTCACTGGTCCTGCTGGCCCAGTGGCAAGAGTTTCTGATTTGGAAATTACTTTGGAAAACAGTGGTTTTGAAGGTGGGATTATAGTGGGCTAGGAAGCAGAGGGTTTAGGAAATGAGGTAGGAAGATGAAAAGGGAAGAAAAGAGCATAGATGAGGCCTGTTTTACTCTAAAGCTTCATCTGGGTGACTGTATTGTCATCTTCAGGGACAGGTGAAAATGACAGACACAGCACAGAGTGTGCTCTGGCTCTCACCTCTGCCGTGCACAGGTAGTGGCCACCGCTTATTTAGTGTCTGCTGTATGCCGGGCACCATTATCTCCCATTGTCTTCCCACCAGCCCGGCAGTGTAGGCATTCTTATATTTACCTAGAAAATAAGGAGCAAAACTCAGAAATACTTTCTGAACCAAGATAAGTATTGCACTGGGTTTTCAGAGCACCAAACTCTAGAGGCCTAGGGTTTATTCATCTCACTGTATGATTTTCAGTTTCTTAAACTATTATTTGAGCCTTCGTAGTGATTTTCTTTATATTATCCCCATCATTTGATTTGCAGTATCTGAAAGCATCTTCTGAGTTTAGGCACTGTTACCTCTGTGGAGGAGCTGCGTCGTGTCTCCTGCGTAAGCTGCAGGAAGTCTGGTCTGTGGAATTACACATTCGGTATAGAATATAAGTACCATCTGAACACATAAAACTCAAGGATTATTAGTCGTGGGGAAAGAACCCTGTCTGAGTAACTGTTGTGGGAAGCATGCACTTTTTTTTACTTTTGATACCAGCTCTTTATTCTCAGCTATAGTGTATATAATCCTATGCTTAAGACAGGTTTAATTCCTTCCTTAATTGTTACATGTGTATTCAAATACCATTGGCTTTGGGGAAGTTATTACATCTTAACTGGGTGTCTATTTTTACAGCGTGAGCAATAATTCCCTTTAATCTCTCTATTCAAATTGTATTCAGTGGCCACTCTGGCACAAGCATAATATAAATGATCATACACATGCAGCAGCAAAAACTAAAAATGAAATATAGAATTACACAGCCAGTAATACAGGAAAGCATTTAATCCTCTATATGGAGGATGCTGCCTCTAGTATTCGCTTCACAACAGAATTACTATATAATTCTATTGATCAGATTTTTCTGATGCATTTAAAGTGTTTTTGTTACATCCAAGCCTCCAATAGCATGTAATCAACTGAGAACTGTTGTAAGTGTAGGTACTCGCCACTCCAAATACTGGCTGTTCAAGACTTTGAAAGTGATATGGAGTTTTTATAAAGACATGGTACAAAGGCTCCCTACACTGGCATTAACACAGATTAGGGGTAATATAGAACCATGAAGTTCTTCTGCTTCAGCTATGTATTTTGCAGTATTTTAAGTAATTTCTTTTTTTAATGGAATTCTTTATTGGTACAATTTATAAACATCTCACAATCACATGTAATATCGGGGAATTTGTACCACTATATGACACAAGTAAATTCTCATTTTTACCCATATCTCTACCCACCCACACCTCCCCACCCCCTATATACATGCTCTTTTATTTTCTTTTGGAATCATATTTATTCCTTCCCCTCATTACATTCCCACACCAAATTTCCTTTGGAAATTTCCCATTCTACAAAAACTGCCATACTTTCTAGAGCTCGTTTGCATCTACAGGTGCTCATATCAAAGAGAAGATCCGGTATTTGCCTATCTGTGATCTATTTATTTCACTCATTAGCGTGTCTTCCAGGTGTATCCATTTGCACATAAATGAATCGATCTTGTCATTCTTTGTGGCAGAATAATACTCCCTTTTATTAAAAAACCACATCTTTATCCACTTCTTTATGTTGGGATAAGTATTTTCTTTTGTCAAGATTTCCATCTTACATTTGAGGAAAGTTGCAACCATCTTTATTTTTTATGAAATCAAGTGATTTGATGGAAATCCAGGGGGCAGCAGTATTAGATTAAAAAGTAAAATTTTTTTCTTGTCAGAATTTGGCTTGATTCCTACCTCAGTTCAGTACGACAGAATGAGGTCATTGTATTATTTCTGGGCCAACTCTCCTTGAGTACAAGAATTTTCATTGAAACCATAATGTTATGTTTTTATTGAAAGCTTCCCAAACGCATGAACGAAACTGGACTTTGAACTCACAAAGATAATAAGAACAGAGAAAAAGACGGTGGACCAGAAATGCAAACCCGTTTTCAGGAGAGAAGCAGCTGGAGAAACCACTGACTTAGCAGAGCTTTCGTCAGTGTGGATGGTTTAAAAGGGCACACCAGGAAGGTAGATGTGAGTCACACCCGTGATTCTCAGAGCTCCTGGGTGTGCATAGTACTAGAAGTTTGAAAGATGTATTGTGGCCTGAAAGTAGCAGGAGTAGTGAAAAGCATAGAGGAGGAAGAGGAATGTCACCGCCCTCCCTCTGCAGACCTTGAACAGCTAGGTGTTCACCTCTCTCCCAGAGTAATGAAGGTGTTTAACTCTTTAATCAGTGCATTTTCATTAGGCTAAGGGAAGTCAAGTTACATCTGAATAGCATTTTGCCTTTGCCATTTTTACAATAAGTAGTGATTTTATCTAGATATTTAATGAAGTTCAATTAAAGGTCAGATGACCAAATACATTTTTACTTTTAAGGATAGAGCTGTTTCCTGGAAGTCTTCATTTTAAATTTTCTGAAGTGGATCATTAGTGTGCATAGGACATTATTCTAAAGTCAACTTTTAATTTATATCTACTTACATTACAGATGTTTCTAGAATGTATTTCTGAGGGAACTTTTCAGGTTTCCTTTTTTCTTGTATATAATGATAACTCTTCCTGTTTTGTCCAGGCTTAACACAGTGTTGGTGATCATTGATGGTGAGAGTAGCTGTGTGTAATGACACACCTGCTCTAGTATGGAAAGTTCCATTCCATTAGGAAAACCTCCTGCTGCCTTATGTTTGCTAAGGCCAAGCTTTGGATGTTGTTGGCCAGCGTTTAAATTCAGTGTGTGATCAATGTGAGTGTCAGAGTCTGCGTCTGAAAACTTCCCACAGAGCCAAGACCCCCAGAGCACTCAGTCGTAGTGTGCATATTACTTGTCCTAGTTTTGGTATTCTCTCTGGGATTCTTTAGATTTTTAAATGGGGATTCCTTACCTCTTCCTCTAGATTAAGAATACTTTCAGGCAAAATATGAAAAAATGAGAATGTGTGATTCTAAGTGCCTACTTTTCCAAGAAGCAGCAGGAAGGAAAAATTAGAAATGATGAAGTGCTTACCTATCTGGGTGGGAAGGGAGCAGAAGACATAGAGTACAGTATAACACTCTGAGTATTCTTTTCATATAGTCTTGACCTTGAAACATGTTACTGTTTTATTTCTGTAAAATAAATTTTAAAAAATTGTAAAAGCATGCCTGAAAGTAGAACAGGAACATAAACACAGGAACTAAAGTGTTTCTCAAATCAGTTGTCTAATCACAGAGAATTGGTCGAGACAACTTTCAATCACAGTGCTCTGACCACACACTTATTAAGGTATGTTGTGAGTAGAAAAAGAATTTCAAGTGGCTTTAGCTTTACAGAGTTAATGATTTGTTCTTGCCCCTTGGTTGATATGATAATTTGGAAACTGTTACATGTTTTGAGAGGTAGAATAATAAATAAGTTCATGCCAGTTTCATCACTGAGGGAAGAGTTACAATAAGGAAGAGAGAAGGTGAGAAGTCATAGTATTGTCTTAAAATTGGAGATATCGGCGGATCGGACCCAGCAGCTCTGGGCCCGCCGTGCCGTGTTTCAAGCGGACTGGGGAACGAGCGGTGGGCGGACTGGACCCAGCAGCTCTGGGCCTGTCGTGCCGTGCTTCTGGCGGGCTGAGGTACGAGCAGGGGCAGACCGGACCCAGCAGCTCCAGGCCCTCCGTGCCGTGTTTCAGGCGGGCTGAGGAACGAGCGGGGGCGGACTGGACCCAGCAGCTCCGGGCCCGCCATGCCATGTTTCCAGCAGACTGGGGAACGAGCAGCGGGAGGACCAGACCCAGCGGATACGGCCCTGCTGTGCCATGCTTCTAGTGGACTGAGGGAGCAGCACACGGACCCGGCTGCAGGGTGCAGTCCATTTCCAGTGGACTGAAGGCCGCCCACCAGCCCACTGTATCCCACAGCTGTGCAGTGAGGAGTCAGACATAGAGGTAACTCATAAGCTCAAAGTATCCAGTATAGACTCTAACAAACCTTTTTATCTTATTTACTGTGTTTAATACCAATATTGGCATTTATTGTATTATGGTAACAAATATGATGTGATTGTTCTGCTCAAATACCTACCATGATGTGTCAGGAGTGAGAACTCTCAAGGGTTATTACAGATTCAAGGAGGACCCCCCAGGAAAGTGCTGCTTCCAAAGGGCCCCAGATAATAGAAAGAGATCTGCAACAAACATTGTCCTGTCATCAGTCAAAGAAGAGCATTAAAAACAAAGAAAGAGTAGAAATGAGAAAATACACAAAAAACCAGACACAAAGATCACCACCACAGGGAAATTCAGAGAAAAGGGAAATAGGGCAAACTGAA
>PVIC010046065.1:0-14385 GCA_004025085.1 Thryonomys swinderianus
AGAAGGCAGTGGAAACTTTGGAAGCTGGACTGGTTGGAGGAAGTAAATAACTGGCCATATATCCATGAAGGATGTATTTTGCTGCAGCCACTTCCTCTTCATCTGAATTACACAATGAGTAAGAAGTCTACAAGTTAATAGACTTTGTACATGCAGCTTCAGTTTTCTCAATTAAGGTAGCAATGAATCTGGTAGAGATTTATAGATTTAGACTAATAATAGTTGAAGGAGAGGAATCAAAGTAAAAAGGAAAGGATTAATAACAGAAGCTGAAGAACCACCTGAGATTTAGAAATATGATTTATGAATGGTAGCAACATCCATAACACCGGAAGATTTTTTGCTAGTGGTACAAAATTGCTCAAGTGTTGGAAAGAGAAGAAGATGGATTGAAGTCCCACTCAAAGGTTTTGTTAGGTTAGACTGGACGGACAGGGTTTCAGAGCTTTTCTGAGTAGGAGTCAAGTTTTTGTTAGGTGATAAAACTTTTATTTTTTTTTTTTACCAATACTACAAATAAATAGATACATAGCTTATATTTTAAAGCTTCTTTCTAATATTTCTATAATACAGGATGGATATTGTATTTATCAGAATTTCTCTTGGGAAAACCCATGTACAAGTGGTATTTGGAAACATTACTTCTTGGACTTGAGGGTGAAACCTCTAAAGGTATTTATCATTAAAACGGTCTGTATGAGAAAGGGAAGAAATTTTGTTTTGCTTAACAGTGAGGGGAGAAATTACAAAAACAAAAAGGACAGAGAGGAAAGAAATTGCAGAGGTTCAACCTCTGTGCAACATAATTCATCATTGTCACCCCTAAGAATGTGAGAATAACCTCTGAATACTGGGTGAAAGTTGATTTTTCAAGTAAACTAAGTAAGATACCACATTTTACATACAGGTTACTACAATACACACAGGTATATATCCATGATAATTTGAGGCCCTGAAGTAGCCATTGAAGGTCAAACTGAGTTTACTAAGTCTCAAGACAATCCTCTATTATAACTTTCAAGGACAGTATTCTAACTACTTCCTCTCCATATTTTCTTACACCTAACACATGCCTAACACATAAGAAGCATCGAGTACATTCATTATTTCTGAGGCATCCCTCTCAAGGGCACACACTACCTTCTTTTAAAAAATTAATTTTATTGGTATGTTTAAATACACATCATGATCACAATAGACATTGAGAATTTATACCAGTACATGACCTCGCTTAATTTTCATTTTTTCCCATTCCCCTGCCCACCCTACAAATCCCCACCCCACATATACATAAGCTTCATTTCTTTTTTTAACCTTCAATTTTTTTTCTTTCCCTGCCCTTTCTCTCCTTTTCCCTTTGAATATTTTCTATTTCAAAATATCTATCATACATTTTAGAATTCATTTACATTTTCAGTTTCTCATACCAGAGAAAAGATACTGCATTTGCATATCTGTGACCTATTTATTTCACTTATTAGTATGTCCTGAAGGTACATCCATTTTAGTATAATGGACTCAAATTTATCATTCTTTTGACTGAATAATATTCCACTTTATTAAAAAACCACATCCTCTTTATCCACTCTCCAGTTGATGGGCATTTAAATTGTTTCCAAGATTTGGCTATCACAAACTGAGCTACTATAAAACATGAGTATACATAATTTGCTGTGATATGAATCTTTTAATTTTTCCTTGTATATATCTAGCAGGGTCAAATGGGACCTCTAATCCTGCTAGTTTTAGGAATCTCTACACTGATCTCCACAGTAGTTCCTCCAGTCCACATTCCCACCAACAGTGGAGAAGAGCTCCTTTCTTCCCATAGCCTCGCTAGCATGTGTTTTTGGTTAATTTCAAGATAGGTGCCATTCTTTGTGGAGTGAGATAGAATCTCAGTGTTCTTTTCATGTGCAATTCTCGAATGACCAGCAATGTTGAACATTTCTTCATGTTTCTTAGTACACTACCTTTTATAGGAAGAACTGAAGAAAAGAGTGACCAGATCTCTGACCTTTTATTACCTTCAAATAAACAACTCAAAGCACAGCTTAGTATTGTCATTTTTAAAAATTGAATTCTTTATTGGTACATTATATACACAGCTCACAATCACACACAACATTAAGAAATTTGTACCAGTATGTGACACAGGTCAATTCTCATTTTTACCCATATCCCTACCCACCCACACCCTTCCCAGCCCCATATGGATACTCTTTTATTATTTTCCGAATCATATTTATTCCTTCCCCTCATAACGTTCCCACACCAAATTCCTTTCATATATTTCCCATTCTACAAAAAATTATCATACATTCTAGAGCTCCTTTACATCTACAGGTGCTCATATCAAAGAAAAGATCCTGTATTTGCATATCTGTGATCTATTTATTTCACTTATTAGTGTGTCCTCCAGGTAGTATTGTCATTTTCATATAACAAGGGCATGACATTTTCCAAACTTCAGAATACTACAATAAAGCCTAAAAATTTTCTGAGAAAGGTCTATAACCAGAAGCATATGTGCATTTAGTAACTACTATCCCCTCCTGTTGGCTAGGCTACAAAGTAAAGCCACCTCAATAAGAACTCAATGCCAATGCCAGGTGTGGTGGCTCACGCCGGTAATCCCAGCACTCGGGAGGCAGAGACAGGAGGATTGCTGAGTTTGAGGCTTGCCTGGGCTACACAGTGAGCTCAGGACCAACCTGAACTACAAAGCAAGACCCTGTCTTAAAAAAAAAAAAAAAAGAACTCAATGCCAAAAGCCATGCACATCTTTTCCTAAATGAAGTTGGTTCTCACATCTGTTCTGATTAGTTAGGACACTGTCGGAAAAAAGTTTGTCAGCTTAGTCATTTATCACAGCTGATGCTGGATTAACCAATGATCAGGAAAAATGTGTGTTCAGGATGCTACTAGCAAAAGGCTCTCATGTGTAATAAAATACTTCCTAACAGTCATAATAGAAAATATGTTGGGCAAGGTTTAGAGCTCTTTTGACTTGGGATTATATAGAGGGCTAGATAGATAGAATGCATAGTTTGTCAGCAGTTATCTTCAAAAAGTATTCTGCTTCTTCTATTGATGGATATGATCAGCTCACACAGTGGCACTGTGTCCTAACGAAGGACATATCCAACAGATTGAGATAATTATTGTACTGGTCAGCTTTCTATCACTACAACTGAATACCTGAGATGAACAACCCACATAAGAATGGACCACTTTGGCTCACAGCTTTAGAGGTTTCAGTCTATGATCACTTGGTGTCTTCACTTTGAACCTAGGATGAGTGAGAATATCGTGGGGAAAATATAGGAGAAATTGGTAAACTCAGTAGCTGGGAAGGAGAGGAATAGAGTAAGGACTAGGGTTCTATCTTTGCAAGAGAATGTCACCAATGACCTAACTTCCTTTGGCTTGGTCCTACCTCTGAAAAGTTAACCCCATCTCCAAAGACACTACTCTGAGGAACAAGCCTGCAAGCTATGGTCCTTTGGAGGCCACACTGGAGACAAAACATAGCAGTAATTGAGGAGGCAAGGGAAAATATCCAAATTCATTTGGCAAAATAATACTCATTTAGTTACCAAGTCTTCAGCAACTCAAACTTTGAAGCATATTGAACAACAAAAATCCTTAGAAGACAGACTTAAAGCATTCACTTAACAACTCATAAATTAATCACATTGGTATATAAATTATCTATCTCTATGCACTTAATAGCATGTTAGAATATAATACTTACTTTGAAAGAGTAGAGCTCAAAAGGGAGACTGAGTATGTTGTGAGATAACACAGGAGGAAGTGTTAATAATGTGGTCAGAATACCTATTACTGAGAAGGGGGGAATTGAATAAATCCTTAGAAATGAAGAATTATATGTGGGATTGGGATAGGCAGAAGGTATCTGAAGGAAGAGAAGAGAAGCTGCTTAGGTAAGTGTCCTAAAAGGAGACAGTGTCTGGTGTGTTCTGGGAACAGTAAGGTAGGCCAGTACTTTGGGGAGGAATGAGTGGAGAGGAGGGTTCAGTGGGATGAAGTTAGAGGGCAGGAGAGCACATGGGACTTGAAAACCTCTGTAAGGATTTTAGCTTTTTGGCAGAATGAAATTGGATTTCTTTTCAGGATTCTGAGCAGAGGAGTGACATGGTTTTACATTTTAAAAGACTTTCCTGGTTTCTATGAAAAATAGATTGTTGAGACACAGATTTCTTTGTTCAGTTGAACTCTTGGTGTGGTGTATGGCCACCAGCACTGGTCCAGGCTATGAGGTCCCCCCCTGAATAACAGCTTCAAACATAAATTTCACACTCAACTCACTTCCAAACCAAGCCGTGGCTTCAAGGTAACACCATATTTTGATTGACTTTATGTCCAGATAGAAATGGAGCAGTTACTTTGATTAGTTTAAGAGGAGCTGGGAAAGAGGGTCATGCTCACCCTTCCCACGGCTACTCCACAGGGGGAGAATAGAATGAATGGAAGATGCCAATCGTAACACCCTCTGAGACCATCCTGCCATAAATAATATTGGTCTCTTAATATTTACTTTAACTCAACAAAATCAGTGAGCAAAATTTGTAGAACACAGTGGGACTATGACATCCTTAAATGAATAATTCATTAATAAAGCCTTAGATTAACTGTTTTAAGTCAATCAATGCCTTATGATTTCTTTACAGAAACTGCTATTAAGCTATGACTCTCATATATATTTAGGCAACTGAATATTGTTTTTTGAGATAGGATCTAATTTTTTAATTCAGGTTGGCCTTGATCTTGCTGCAGTCCTCCTATCTTAGCCTCTCAAGTACTGGGTTTATAGGCATATGCCACCACACTCAGTGTGCAACTGAATTTTTCAGTAATGGAGAACTTTATATTCACGTTATAGTTCTATACTATTATTTTGAATGGATATTTTATCACCCTATATCATATGCCTGTCATTTGCAAATTTTCTAAACGTATTTTTTGCAAATATTAAGTAGAACAAAATTATATTTCATTCCCTTTCTTAAAAATATTTTTTATTTGCATAGTCAAAAATGTGTGTGGAGAGTTAGAGAAATCCTAGATTGAAATGAAAATTCTCCAACAGATACATCTATTACAAAACAATGAAAAGACAACCAAATTGGAACTATGCTTGGCTCTCATTTTTCAGCTCATCATTTCCACTCTAAAAGATTCAAGCTACTTTGAACACTAAAAGTATTAAAGATTTTGAAGTGACTTCTAATTGTTATGTGGCTCCTTTTTTATAAAGTTATCAATGTACTTAGTTTGTGGTCCTAGGTGTGAATTTACACTTGTATATTGACTTAATCTACTGTATTTCTGTATGCAAATCACTTGTCCTCAGTTTTAATGTATATAGTTATTGTCATAAAGCCTTGTACAATGTGGATTTTATAATATTTCACGGTTCATAATATTATAAAGCAAAATGATGTTTCCTTTGTATTTAATGCTCCCTCCCCCTTACTTTTCTGTATGTTAACTTTTCTCATTTTCTCCCCTGGTTTAGGTCTTTATGTATGATCATTCTAAAAACTGCTGATCCACTCAAAACTGTTGTATTCTGTCCCAGGAATAAGCTTTATTACGTGCACAGTATAGGAAGGACAGCTGGCTATGCTGGGCTTTTGCTTAGTGAACATGGAGATAAGCAGTCACTAATGCGGAATACAAAAGAGGCAGTGTTTGTGCTCAACAGTCCTTTGCTCCCTGCCATCTAATCCCTTCTTTTTAAAATGTAAAATGTATTTTTATCAAAGCAAAACATGCACATAACTTAAAAAGTAAATAGTTGTAGAAGATTTACCATAAAATAAACAAAACCCCCAACTGCACTGTTCTTCACGCTTCTCATTCCCGAGCTCCATGTCCCAGAAGCAACCGCGTTCAATTCTCCCTAATTCTCCTGGAATTTACCTGCAGGCCTCTGAATAGCTCATTTGCCATTTTCTCACCTATCAATTCCAGACATTATGTATTGACTTCCTCTTTGGAAGATGAGAATTTGTAACTCCATCTGCACATATTTACACTCCCATATGCCTATAAAATTGTTTCACACATTTACTTTTATTTATATTTGGTGGTTCTATTATTATGATACAGTTTATTTTTAACAACTGAGCCATAGAGTGTGGTTTGACTATATTACTTTTTGTTGGCTTTGGATTCTGTCAGAATTACTTAACCTCCCCCACCGCACAACCTTTTTAATCAATAAGAACTGCTAATCCCTCACCACCACTCAAGGACTCAAACTCCATGTAAGGTAATGTGATAGCATCTTTTAGAGTAAAAGATAACTGTGCTCAATAATTTCATTTATAATGTTTATCCAGCAGATATATTTACATATGTGGAAATGACTTAGAAACAAGGACATTCATTGCAGAATTGTTTAGAACAAGGCAGATTAGAGGCAACCTAAAGTCATCCACATTTTCTAGTTAAATAAGTTATGACTTACTTATTTATAAAGAATGAGGCAGTTCTAAATATACTAATAAAGAAAAATCTCTAAGACACATATGAAGTAACAAAGTAAGTTGCAGAACAAAGTGGATTGTAGTTAACATTTTTGAATAAAAAGAACAAGAATTTATATTATATGTGCTGGTAAGCTGGTAAGATGGAACACAGAACTTGGTAGCTAGAGAGTGAGAACAAGGTATATGTATTTTATTTCTAAATGCCTTATTGATAGGTAATTTTAGTGTTTAATTCCATTAATTTGGATATATTTACAACATTGCACATCCTACCACAATCTAGTTTTGGGACATTTCCACTATTATAAAAAAAAGACTTTTTAATATTTTGGGTTTTTCATACAAGAGAAAATATGAGATATTTAAACTTGTGTAGCTCATTTATTCACTTAACTTTGTGGTCTCAAGGTGCATCTATTTATCTACAAATGCTTCAAGTTTATCTTTCATTATGGCAGAAGAATATGTACTCCACTGTGTATAAATATTACATGTTCCTTATCCAGTCATCTGCTGCTGGGCATTAGGCTCTTTCCAATATTTAGCTGTTAAAAGTTGTGCTGCTATAAAAAATGAGTAGGCATGTGTCACTGTAATATGATGACTTTAACCCTTTTGGGAAGATTCCTAGAAGGAGTATAACTGGGTCAAATGGAATTTCTATTTTTATCTTTTTGAGGAATCTCATGCTAATCTCCATAGTGGTTTTTAGTAATCTACAGTCCTACCAAAAATTTAGAAGGGTTCCTTTTCCCCTGCAGTCCAGTCAGCCTTTATTTTTTTGAGAAAAATGGAAGATCTATAATACAAAATAGGCAGATCTTTTTCAATTGGGAAGGAGAATAAGAGCTGGAGGAATGAGGGCAGAATGGGAGGGGAAGGGGACAAAACATAATTAAAATGTGTTACATACATGTACAGACTCCCCACAATAAATGAAATCATGAACAAACATGTACTAACAAAAAAATTAAATTACAAAAACTGTGCCCCTTTATATTTACCTGCATCCCCAATAGCAACTCTATGTAGCTATGTTTTTACATCCTCTCTTCACATGTTAGCCTTGTCTGAATATTCTGTACATACTCTTATCTCTTCAGTTTGTTTTCCTCTTGAATTAATATTAGGTAATATTTAAATTACCTAACTTATTCTATTATTATTACCTAACTTATTCTATTATTATTCCTCTTTTCATAAAAAGAAATTTCACCATGCAAAAAGTTAAGTGATATCTTTAGTATTGTAGACAAGAGGTGGGCTAGAAATTAAATCAAATTATAAACATGAGTCCATTTCCTATTTTTTTTTTTTTTTGAGACAGGGTCTCACTTTGTAGTTCAGGCTGGCCCTGAGCACACTATGTAGCCCAGGCAAGCCTGGAACTCAGCAATCCTCCTGCCTCTGCCTCCCGAGTGCTGGGATTACAGGCGTGAGCCACCATGCCCGGCCCATTTCCTATTTTTATTGCATCAGTATTAGACCTCATTTTGGTTTAGCACTGAAATTTAGTTTCAATCATTGTTTACATAAGTATAAATCTCTATAAAAGGTCAAAACATTTACCATTCAGATAGGAAAGAACAAATCATTATACTGAAAAAAGATATGGGTATGAAAATAATACTTATGAAAATAATATTGTACAGGCACTTCACTTTTTATGGCCTTAGTTTGTTAGAATTCCATAAACACTAATAGAATCTTGTCATATATTACAAAGGTTTGCCATCTGCTAATGTTGAGATTAATAATCTATCCCATGGCTAACTCACAAAATCATACAAATTTAGATTGGGATGGGGTTTCAGAAATTTATCTATGACATTTACCCAGATTTATTTCTCTAGATACCAGCCAATCTAATTACTTTAGTGACATGTCTAACCTTTGTGAAAATCTCTATATAGATTTATTTATATGAATATTGGCATATGTTAAAATGCAGGAGCCAAATTTGTGGCCTGTTTCTTCTCCAAATGAATGCTGGTAGTAATAATAGAAACAATAAGGATGATGAAGGTACTCTTATTAAGTATTTATTGTAGCCAGTTACTGAGCCCAGGGCATGGGGGTGTGTTATGTATGTTTTGCTGTTTAGACCTCATGACTGTTTATGATGAAGACTTCATTTTCAGTAAAGTATACTTTTTTCTGCAGAGGTTAATGAACATGCCTAATGTCTCATAGCTGCCAAATGAAAGAGCTCAGGTGTGAATCCATGTTCTCCTCAATCTGCTTCCTGTGGTACATAATAGTGCCCCATGCATGGGCAATATAAGACTTATGTATTAGGCATAGTAACTTACGTATTAGGGATAGTAAGAGATTAACATTAATAATGAATAAAAAATAGCTTAGGGTTGGGGATATAGTCAGCACTGTAGTGGTTACTTAGTATGCACTGGGTCCTGGGCTTACTTTCCATGGGGCTGGGGGAACAGATGTAACAACTTCTAATGAAAATTAAATGTATGTGGTCTCTTTCTCTCAAAAATAGCTTATCCTATTTTTATCTTTTCTCTTCAAGGAAATACTTTTCAGCTTGTGTGGCATACGCACATTGCCAATGTCAATACTTATGCATTTTGGGGCCACTCAAGTAAAGTGTCACCTCATGTTGTGGTTTGGATCTGATATGTTCCCTCAAAGGGTCAGAGGTTATAAGTTCAGTTCCCAGTGTAGCCGTGCTCAGGGGTGGAGCTTTCAGAAGGTAATGCATCAGATCTAACTTTATCAATGGATTAATCCTTTGATGGATTCATTATCTGGTGACATTATTGTGAGATGAAAACACAGAAGGTGGAACCTAGTTGAAAAGAGTGGCTCATGGTGTTATGCCCTTGGGAATCCTATTTTTTCCCTGGCCTTTGCTCTGTCTTTCTCTGTCTCTGGTCTCCCACATGATGTGCAGCTTTCCTTTGCCACTTGCTGTCTCACCTCCACCCTAAGAGAAACAGACCATCAACCAACCACAGGCAACACACTAAATATGCTGGACAGAAGGATGATTTCACTACACTTCTCTCAGACCCATGTGGGATTTACCTTATCAATGTTTTATTTCTAAATGTTCTATTTAATATTTCCAGGCCGTGGTTGACTGCTGGTTACAAAACACAAAAAAGCAAAATCTTTCATAAGCAAGGAAGGGAGCCCACTGTTATATTTTGCATTAGCCTCATTTCTAATTCATATTCTCTTTTGTCCTCTTATGAAATTCTCAGCTCACCTGATTTTTAGACTATTAACTTTATGTACCTTGACTCATAAACTAACTTAAACCTTTGGAAAGTGTTTGTTTAAATAAGCAGGCTTATTAGCTATTGTACGCTTACTGTCTTGCACTTTTTTAGGAGGAAAAAAGTAAGGAAAAATGTGTGCTAATACCACAGTTACCTCACAGAAGACATTCTCTTTCCCCTCGTGGTACAGTTTGCTTTTGCCAGGATCAAGCACAACCAGTCAATATTGATTGAGCCAATGCGAGATAGAGGATTAAGTAGTTTCTGTCCTTTGGAAGCTTACATATTAAATTGTTGACTGAAAATACATGTACAAAACCATACATATATAAAGCATGATTATTAATGGTACTAATAATAGATCTTTCATATATTTTAAATCAATGTTTAAAGAGAAGGGGAGACATTCTGGGAAATAGGAATTTTTTTTTTAAAGGACTGAGAATCACTAGGGCAAAACAAGAATATTTAAACCTTTTTCTGGCACTGGGACTCGAACACAGGACCTTGTGCTTTAAATATTTGTTTTTGAGGTAGGGTCTCACTAAATTGCCCACGCTGGCTTCCAACCCCTAGGGTCAAGTTACCCCCTGCCTAACCTCCTCAGCACCTGGAGCTATATGCATGCATCACCTTGAGTAGCTTATAACAAAATATTTGGCCAAATATTAAGGTTCTGTCTTATTTGTAAGTACCATTTTTTAAAACTGTACACAAACTACCATTTTCTACAGTGAAATTCCAATAAATAAAGGGTAAGAGGTTTACGGGAGAGGAGACAGAGGAAAATAGAGTCCTCATTTAATGTAACTGGAGGAATGTAGGGAATATTATTTTCCAAGAATGGTGGATGTGTTGGGCATGGAGGCGGAGATTGGTGGAAAAGGAAGGGGACCTATTGAGGTTTTCTGAAAGTGCATACCTTGAGAAACTTTGTCAAACCTCTAGATTCAACTGTCCCCAATCTCATCCACACTTCCTCTTTCACATCTCCAAAGGTTGGGGCACTAGCTATTGATGGTATTTATATCTTTAGTATATAACTGAAATACTTCACTCATTTTCCCTAGGGCGCAGTAAATATTTTCCACAGCCCATGCGCTTTTTTTCTTTGAGACAGGGTCTCTTTATATTTGAGGCTGGCCCTGAGTTCACTATGTAGCCCAGGCAAGCCTGGAACTCAGCAATCCTCCTGCCTCTGCCTCCCGAATGCTGGGATTACAGGCGTGAGCCACCACACCCGGCACTGTGGGGTGTGGTACTGATTGCTGGTGGGTGTGAGTCACCATACCCAGTATCATATCATTGTATGTGGTTACTGGTATCGAATTCAGGATCTTGCGCTTGCGAGGCAGGCGCTGGAACCACTCAACTAAATCTCCGGCCCAGCCGCGCACTATTAACTGAAATGAGGGTCTCATTTTCTTGTACTCTGCATGATTGAGTTCATTCGTGGAAAACAGTCTGCTTCAGTGTGATGAGTTCTGCTTGCTTTAGAAAGCGCCGTTCCTACTAACCAGTGGTCTTGCTGCGTGGGGAATTGTTTCAGAGGCTGGAGGGTGCAGTGAAAATGGCACACGGTGCGAGCTGTACAATCCTCCCGGGCCGCACCCGTCGAGGCGGCGCGGCGCGGCCGCGGATTGGAGGGAAAAGCGGAGGCCGCCCGGGGTGCCCGCCTCGGGGCCTCCCGGGCCGAGGGCGTGGGGCCGGGAGGCGTCTTCCCCACTCGGCCTGCGGGAGCGCAGCGCGCTGGGCCCAGCAATCGCGGCAGGCCGAACTCCCGAAAGCGGCGGGCGGAAGGACTCGGGTCGCGGAGGAGGCGACGAGGCAGCGCCCACTCCCCTTAGTCCCGGCGCGGAGCCGCTCGCCTTCGGCGGCTGGGCGCCGACGCGCTCGGCTCTTTCCGCCGCCGCCGTTGCCGCGCGCTGCCCCGTGCGCTCCGGCA
Source organism: Thryonomys swinderianus (assembly GCA_004025085.1). Lineage (NCBI taxonomy): Eukaryota > Metazoa > Chordata > Mammalia > Rodentia > Thryonomyidae > Thryonomys > Thryonomys swinderianus. Next base: position 11,715 of record PVIC010046065.1, read on the forward strand.
CCTTCGGCAATTTCCGTCGGGCCGTGGCCGCCATTTTCTCGCCGCTTGTGTGGCTGCGTGGCTCGGTTCTGGAGAGCGAAGCTTTGTCCGGTTCGGCAATGGACGGGTGAGTCGTCGGGCCCGAGAGTAGCTGCGTGTGAGAGAGCAGTCGGGGCGTCCTCCGGCGGGGTCGGGGGTCGCAGGGGCCTCCGGCGGCCGCTCCCGGGGCTGGGCTGCCGTTGCCCAACCCCCGCCCCATCGCACACACCCCTCCCCGGGCTCCCGGCGGCTCCGGGAGAAGAGAGGGGAGGAAGCGGGTGCCGAGGGAGGCCGGGAGCCTGCGGGGCCGGGTGGGGGCTCCCCTGCGCGGGGAGCGGCCGGGCCCCTGCGGCCGCGGGGACCCCGCTAGTCTCTCCCGGCCCTGCCCCCTCCAGGAGCCATTTCGAGCGGCCTTCCCGGACCCGAACCTGCGGGTGGCGGCGCCTGGGGCGCGGGCCCTGGCCACGGGGAGCCCGAACGGACCCCTAGGCCGGCGGCGGGAGCGCCCGGGAAAGCCGCGGGCGAGCCGCGGGCAAGGCGGGAGGAGGGGGAGGGCAGAAGTCACACTCCTTTGTTTTCGTCCCAGTCTGCCTGTGGGGGCGGGAGGCCTTAAAAAATGCCGTTTTGCGAGGCCTGTGAACGTTCCCGAGGCTTGGCAAAAAGGCCGAGAAATCAAATCATCAAAACAGCACGAAGTACTTGAGGTCTGCATCAGTCACATGGGTAAAGTCCAACAGCCAGGGCAGAAACAGCAGATCGTCAGCCCTGGGCCATCGTCTTAGCCACTGTGGTCCGTTTCTGAAAGAAAGAAAAGGGGGGGGAAAAAAAAAAAGCAAAAGCAAGAACTGCAAAGAGGTAGAACCGTGTGGCATCTTTGAGAGCCTGAGTGAAGACAGAATTGCTGAGTGAGGCCTCTGGGAAGTGATACGGACCAATCTCTCCGGTACTAGTGCCCCACATCTGAAATGACTCAGTTTAACTCATTGTTAGAAGGTGGGCACACCGAGAGAAGTGCACAGCCCATTTAGGCGGGTAGAGAACTGCAAGTTACCCAGTGTGGTTACTGAATCAGTGACAGTTTTTGAAGAAACAAAAGTAAAATTGAACTCTTAAGCTCGATATTTTAAAAACAGGCTAAACGATCACCTCAGATTAACAGAACAATAAAAGTTAAAGCATCCTAGAAGTTAGATTATTTTCCAGATGAAACATTGATTTAAAGAAGTTCGGTTTTCCCCCAGATCAGCACTGGCAAAATTGATGGGAAAACTTGGGCTTGGATTCATGTTTCTGGCTTTGTATTCTGTCTAGATTACTGAAGAGTACAGGTGTTAAATTATTCTAGCATTGCGGGAATGGCAGTATGGGGTTTTGGATTTTTTTTTTAAATGTTTTAAAAAATACTTAACTGAATTTTGTTTTACGTTTGAAAGTCGTTTGTAAAAAACCAGGTAGTAGTACAAAAAAGTATCATTGACTATTATGTTTTTCCTTGATTATTGTGGATGTCTGGAAGATTCACGGATGTTCAGCAATTTTAAGAGTCAAGTAGTAATCAGAAGAGCAAGAAGTTGAAACTGTATTTTTTTCTTTACAGAATTGTCACTGAGGTTGCTGTTGGTGTGAAGGTAGGAGAAGATTATACAATATTTGAAAGAAAACTGGGGTTGGATCTACTGTCATAATCAGTGGAAAGTTTCAGTTTTGAAAACTAGTATAGCTAACAAAACTGAAGCATAAAATACCTCATTTGTAAAATCGAATTCATTAAGTTGGGTAAGATAAATCAACAGCAGTCATAAGCTATTCTAGAACTGACAGCCTGGAGGAATAACATGTTGAGGTTATTATGAATGGTGTTCAAGAAATTAATGCTTTGCACAGGTGACTTATGTAAATGAAAAATTACATCACAATTTTTTGAGGGTAAACAGTTTCAAGTGGAAATAAGCAATTTAACTTGTGTAATTTTGTTAATGTAAGAGTTTTACTTTTTTGTCTTATGAAAATGAAAGTATTTTTGACAGTAAAAAGACAGACCAGAAAAAGTTCTGATCCTTGAAAAGAAAGTTTAGGCAATCGGTATTCCAGCCAGAAGTTAAGAGCAGTTTTGTGTATTAAAGGAAATGGATCTTTCTCACTTCTTGCTAGACTACCACTCATTCTTTAAACTTCAGATCTAATGGTTACATCTTTGCTCTCCTTGAATACTTACTACTTTTTAACTCTCTGATGCACTATCATTTTTTATTTGCAAGTCTGTCTGGTCTGTGAGGTAATCTCTTTCAATTTTTAAATCCTAAACCTTCCCTAACAATGAGATCCTCACCTCTATCCCCTCAACCATTTCCTTTTCAAAGTTAAGTGGTCTTGGGAAGGGTGGTGCTTATTCTCAGGCCCACTGTTCGAGGGCTTTTGGACTTTTAAAAATTGCATCAGTGATGCTGTGTGAATAATTTTTTGAAAACTTGAAGATCAGTTGATTTTTGTCTGAAATGAAGTAGATAATTGTTAAAGCTTTGCGTTTAGGCTTACTTTTTGAGTTCATGTAATGGAAATAGGTGGGGGGGGGATTGGGGAAAGGGCATAATATTTCGTGGTGGTATTTTCCAGGTTGAAATAATACAAAATTAGAAGTTGGCAGTGCTGGACG
>PVIC010046066.1:0-14382 GCA_004025085.1 Thryonomys swinderianus
TATAATGGTTGAACACTTGTCCAAGGGGCATGGTAAGAAGGATATAGGTGTGTAAGCTATCACTACAGCCCCTCTGTGACAAGGTCCTACTCAGAAGGATAGTGAGGACTGGAATGCACTGCTTCTCACCCAGAAACCTTTATTGGTGCTAATCACAATTCACTGACTGAGCTAACCAAGGAGAGCCAGGAGGTTACATTTCAGGACACACCTTACAAGTTCCAACTTCTATAAATTTCATCTCATTTCTCTTGGATCAGGTAATGAGTCACAATTGAGTCAGTCTCTGTACCATTATGTTTTGTGACGAGTGGTAATATTTTGGGAATAATAGTATTTGCACTTTTAAACTATCAGCAGAGAGCTAATTCTAGTTCTTTCCTGCCTAGCTACATAGATATCTTTGGGCTTCTCTGTAATCACTTGGCTTTTCCAAAAACAATATTTTCTTTCTTGTTCTAAGTCCCTAAATCACTTATATTTTTGATTTTCAGAAAGCCACAATTAGTGCAGCCTACTAGGAGCAGCAGAATTTATGTATCAGGCCCAAAACTACCTTAGAGCTAAGATTGTTCATGTGCCTCAGGGTTACTGATCAAAGTTCAGGCACTTAAGTCACCACACTACTAAGGGTGTTTACAGCACACCTCTATAATCCTAGTGACTCTCCAGAGGCCGGTAACTCAGAGTGGAGAAGGCCATGGGGAGGAAGGCCACAAGGAGACTTTGAGCTCCCCCACCAATCCTTTCCTCAAGCCATTATACTTTTGTCTCTGCAGTTTTGTAATCTGTTGTATTCTTCCAAGTTAAAATTTAACTTTGTGAACCAAGTCTTCTGAACAAAATGAAACCTGATATTAAAAGGGCACTTCCTAGGATATTATTTTTTCATCCTGTGGTAAGCAAAAGGAATGTTTATTGATCCATCAATTGGTAGACATTTGGATTTCCAATTTTGTCTATTGTGAGTAATGTGTCTATGAATGTTCATGTATAAAAGTCTTTGTGTGAACCTATCTTTTCATATCTTCTGGATGGATTCTGTGAAGTAGAATTCTGGGTTTTCTGGTCATTTTAATAAAATGCAAATTATTTTCCAAAGCGACTACAATGTTTTACATTCCTGTCAGCAATTTTATTTGAAGAAATGCCTATTCAAATTTTTTTTTGCCTATTTTTGCCAGTTTTTATTTTACTTATTTATTTGGTACTGAGGATCAAACTCAGGATCTTGCACTTGCCAGGTAGGCACAGTGCCACTGAGCTAAATCCCCAGCCCTTTAGCCAGTTTTTAAAAATGTAGTGGTCTGTCTTGTTGAGTTGTGAGAGTTTTTTTTAATATATTTTGAAGACCAGTCATTTGTCAGATATATGACCTGGAAATATTTCCTGTTAGTCTGTGACTTGTCTTTGCACTTTCCTATTTGTATCTTTTGAAGAGACCATCCTTATGTTTTCCTGTTTGTCTCTTTGAAGGAAAATGTATATTCTGTGGTTGGTGGAGGAAGTGTTCCATAAATGTCAGTAGGACCCTCTAGGTTCATAGTGCTGCTGTGCTCAGTTTACTGATATTGACAGTTGAATTCATAAATTACTCATAGAATCAGTGTTGAGGCTCCAGATACAGTCGTGGGTTTTTACTGGTTTTTTTTGTTTTTGTTTTTTTTGAGACAGGGTCTTGCTTTGTACTTCCGGCTGGCTCTGAGCTCACTATGTAGTCCAGGCAAGCCTCGAACTCAGCAATCCTCCTGCCTCTGCCTCCCGAGTGCTGGGATTACAGGCATGAGCCACCACTCCCACACTGTGGTATGTGGTATTGATTGCTGGTGGGTGTGAGTCTCCACACCCAGCATTGTATATGGTTACCAGGGATCCAACTCAGGACCTTGAGCTTGCGAGGCAGGCGCCCGGAACCACTGAGCTAACCCTCCGGCCCTTTTACTGTTATCTTTATTGTTCTCTCAGCTTTGAACAGTGTATTGTTAGGAACACACACAAGATGGTAATGTCTTCCTAGATAATTGACCTCTATGTAATACCTTTCTTTATCCCTGATAATTCCTCTTCCTCTGAAGTCTACCCCTCCAGAAATTAGAATAGCAATTCCACCTTTTTTGGGTTTTTGGGGGGATTATCATAGCTTCTCTTTTTCTAATCTTTAACATTGGATCCTCTGTGTCCTTGAAGTGAATTTTTGCAAATAGCATATAGTTGGGTCTTAAAAACAACAATAACAAAACACCCTGGCACTCTTTGTTTTTTACTTGGCATATTTAGATCATTCACATATAAAGTGATTATTGCTATAATGTTTAATATCTTTCATTTTTTGAAGCCATTTTCTATTTGTTACTATTATTCTTTCTTCTTCCCTTTCTCCCCTTCCTTCTTTTCTCCCCCCACCCTCTCTCTCTTTCTCTCTCTCTCTCTCTCACTATCTTTATCTCTATCTCTCTGCTTTCACCTTTCACTCTGTAAAATCTGTCTTCTCTACAATGTGTGGCCTGTGATAACCAAGCAATTTATTTTTCTTTTTTATTTATTTACCAAGTTTGGTTTTCACATTTTTATTGGGGGCAGTGTGGGAATTGTATTCATTGAGGAGAAGACAGATTATTCTTTTAACAGTAAAATGGGTTTGACATTTCCTCCATTCTCCTGCAGTATAACTTGAGTGAGTCATTCTCCATTTTTTTCCTTCTGCAATAAAACGCACATATCACCAAATACTATTGTAACACTGTTATAGTTAACAACTAGGCACAGTAATGATAAAATAATAGATAGCTTGTATGATCTTTGACACTGTACTTTACATTTTGATTTTTATGACACGGAGGAATAAGATTACACCATTGGTATGTGACTAGAAGTACATTTTGAACAAGTTTAACAAAGCTTTCCTATCTGAAGATTTCTATTTTTCAAGCTTATTTCTGCATTCTCAATTACCTCATGTTATGACACATTATACATCTTAATTAAAGGAATTAAAATATTCAGAAGTAGTTGTACTTTAACATAACTTTATAATCTGCACCCTTCACAACTGAGTGGCTGGCTAAGGACATTATGAAAGACATAGGGTGCTGTGATATTATGGCCCTGACTGTGCTTAAAGGAGGTTAGAAATTCTGTGCCAATCTTGTAAAACACCTTAAGAACATCAGCAGAATTCAGATAGATGTGTCTTTATGAGGGCTGATTCATCAGACTAAAGAGTTACAGGGTAAATTATTACCTGTTCCATTTTTATTGCATGATGTTTAGAATGAACAATGTCTGAGTAAAAAGAACTAATATATTTACAAAAATTACAAGTGCAATTCTAAAAAATTGAAATGAAAATATAAGAAGTGATTTTTTTTTAATTTGCAAGAATGCTGGAACCTGTTATAAGAAATCAAATAATATTCTTTAGGGAAGGAAAAATGAAAACTTTCGTTTTCACTTCTTTCTGTAATCATAACTTTTGTGATACTTTTTGATTCAAAGGGTAGTTAATCATTAAATGTTTTGGTTAAGGAACACTTGGGGGTCAAAAACATGAAAATTATTTTAATTGAGAAAATAGTTTGACACATTTAAATTCATTAATCAATCTTTGAATTGAATTTCTAGTGATATTTAAAGAAATCACTACCCATTTAAAGCCAGCATAGGTTTATTATCTTACAGTTTCTCTGGGTCAGAAATCTGGGCCCGGTGTAGTGGGGTTCTCTGCTCAAAGTCTTGCTAGACTTAAATCAGACACATTAGTTTGGGTTTTGATTAAGCAAGATTGAAGGCCCTTTTTCAAGATCCATGATTATTGTCAGAAATCAAGCCCCATTTCCTTGCTGACTGAAGGAGGCTGCAGACCTTCTAAGCCAAGAGCTCCTAGAAGCTGCTTTCAGGTCTTTGGTGCACTATTTTCAGACACCATTTACAACAGCTTTCACCTCTTTGAGCCTCAAGGGAAATCGTGTGAGGAGGACCCAGCCCTACTTTAAAGCTCAGCTGATTAGGTCATACTCACCCAGTATGATCTTTTCTTCTGATGGACTCAAAACCAACTAACCAGTTACCTGTTTTGGGGATGAATTCCTATCATGATCACCAGCTTCACTCCCATCTGAGTGGGGAGTATTATCTAGGACTTATGAGCTCAGAGATACCTGTCTTAAGGACTAGTTGAGAATTCTACCCTCCACACTCTTCATGTGACTTTCTTAAGTTGCTTCCAGTTTAGAGGAACTGCAAATTAGTTCTCTTTTCTTGAGATAAATACTCTCTGCATTTCTTTAGTATATGTGCTGCTGAAGCGAGCACCTCTCTGCATTTCTTGATGACTCTCAAGCCAGGTTAAAACCATTTTGTGTTTCTTTTTTTGCAGATACTTTAACCCTAGTTTATGGTTTATCTTCTGTGGAAAACTTTTCTTCCCTTAGGTTCCCATCATGCTGGATTAGGTAAGTATACTTCCTTCTAAGATTTTTCTCATTCCTTTAACCCTGATCCTGTCTGTATTTCTCCCTGATGAACTGCTTTTTAAAAAAATTTTAGAATCTCTGGGTTTATTGAGTTATAATTTACATGTACTTACATTCACCCCTTTTATTGTACAGGTCTATGCATGTCCACAAATGTATACAATCAAGACATAGAATAGTTTCTTACCACACACACACACACACACACACACACAATGTGCTTGTGTCCTCATAAATACCCAGGCCCTGGTAGCCACAGATGTTTTCTTTCCCTAGAGTTTTCTTCTTCTGGAATGTCATAAAAAATGAAGCAGTATCTTGTAGCTTTGGCGAATGCATGTAATGCACTCTAGGTTCATTCACATTGTGTATATCAGCAGTCCGTTTCCTTTTATTGTCAAGGAGAAGCCCATTACATGGGTATAGCACAGTTTTTTAATCCATTTAATCAGCTGGAGGATATTTTACTTGTTTCTGTTTATGAATACAGCCACTATAAGTGTTCATATCCAGGTTTTTGTGGGCACTTATATCTTTACTTCTTTTGAATAAATATGTAGTGACAAGACTAGTAGATCAAATGATGAGTATATTTAAGAAATTTCCAGATTCTTTTCCAAAGAAATTGAATAATTTTGCATTTCTACTAGCATCATGTGAGAATTTCAGTTACTCCATATATTGGTATTACCTGTTTTTCTTTTTCACCTTATTTTACCTATTTAAGTAGGTAATAGTATCTCATTAAAGTCTTAAATTACATTTTTCAATGAATAATGATGTTCAACATATTTTAATGTGATTATTTGCTATTTATATAGCTTTTGTGTTGGTCTTTCTTCACATATCTTGCTTTTTTTTTTTTGCTTTTTGGAGACAGGGTCTTGCTTTGTAGTTCAGGCTGGCCCTGAGCTCACTATGGTGCCCAGGCAAGCCGCCGCGAACTCAGCAATCCTCCCATCTCTGCCTCCCGAGTGCTGGGATTATAGGCGTGAGCCACCACGCCCAGCATTATATGTGGTAACCGGGGATCGAACTCAGGTCCTTACGCTTGCAAGGCAGGCGCCGGAACCACTGAGCTAACCCTCCGGCCCTATCTTGCTTATTTTTAAAAAAATGTTTTTTATTGTTAAATTTTTAAAGTTTTATATATTTGACTATGAATTCTTTATTTTTTTGACTATGAATTCCTTATTGACGCTTTGAATACATTTTGCACATGGTGAGCTTTTTAAAGTTCCTAACAGTGCTATTTTTTAAAGAGCATAATTTAACTCAATTGACTATATATATGTGGATTATTTCTCAGTACTTTATGAACTTTGTTTAGCAAGTCTGTCATAACAATTACTGTTTTAGTTCTACCACTTTCTCATAAGCCTAGAAATCAAGTACTATAAATCCTCTAATTTTTTTTTTTTTTTTTGAGACAGGGTCTCGCTTTGTAGTCCAGGCTGGCCCAGAGCTCACTATGTAGACCAGGCAAGCCTTGAACTCAGCAGTCTTCCTGTCTCTGCCTCCCGAGTGCTAGGATTACAGGCGTGACCCACCATGCCTGGCTAAATTTTTATTTTTAATAACTTTAGTTATGCTTATTTTTTGCCTTTCCATGTGAATCTCAAATCATGCTGCTTCTAAAAAATAATTTATTAGAATTTTGGGATTATTTTACATTTGTAGGCAAATTTGGAGAGATTTGACATCTTTGTGTCACTGTCTTCCAATCCATGAACATGATATGACTTCAAACTTATTCAGTGTTTTCCAGTTTTCAAGAGTGAGGTCTTGGACCTTTTGTTAGGGTTATACTTAAATATTTGATGTTTTCAATTAGCAATAATCGCGCCTCGGATAAACCTCATTGGCTACGATACTGCCACTGCGCAAAGCTGAAATATTTGATGTTTGATCATACTGTATCAAATGGGATTATCTTTGAATTTCAATTTCAGACTATTTATAAATTATATATATATATATATATATATATACACACACACACACACACATATCACTGATTTTATGTATTGAACCTTGTCTCTTAAAAATTCTATTATTCAAATAACTTTCTTTGGATTTTCCATGAAGATAATAATTTCCTCTGAAAAGAAATAATTTTGTTTCTTCCTTTCTAATTAATAGACATTTTACTTTTCCTTTCCTCACTACACTGGCAAGGGCATCCCACACACCACTGGACAGGAATGAAGAGACAAAACATCTTTGTCTATTCTTAACTGGTATAATACTGCCTGTTGGTTTTTTGAAGATGTTCTTCTTCAAATTAAAAAATGTCCTTTTAGCTGGGTGTGGTGGCTCATGCCTGTAATCCCAGCATGCGGGAGGCAGAGACAGGAGGATTGCTGAGTTTGAGGCTTGCCTGGGCTACATAGTGAGCTCAGAGCCAGCCTGAACTACAAAGCAAGACCCTGTCTCAAAAAAAAAAAAAAAAGAATGAATATTATCAAGCACTTTTTCTGTATCTATTGATGTGGTGAACTACATTAATTGTTTTTTCTAATATTAAATCATCTTTCTACTTTATTTTTTTTCTATATTGTTCTTTTCATATATTAATCAATTCACTTTGATAATTTTTTTAATTTTGCACTTAAATTTATGAAAGATATTAAGCCATAGTTTTCTTTTCTTGTATTGAAAAATTTCCTTCTGATTTGGTGTCAGGGTTATATTGATCTTGTAAAATGAATTGGGAAATATTTCTTTCTCATCTCTTTTCCAGAAGAGCTGTATAGAAACATTGCCAGTTCTTCACTGAACATTTGATAGTATTCACCAGTGAAACCATCTTGGCCTGGAGTTCTCTTTAGCACAAAGTTTTTTGTTTTGTTTTTTTTTTTTTAGACAGGGTCTTGCTTTGTAGTTCAGGTTGGCCCTCAGCTCATTATGTAGCCCAGGCAAGCCTTGAACTTGGCATTCCGCCTGCCTCTGCCTCCCGAGTGCTGGGATTACAGGCGTGAGCCACCACACCTGGCACTGTGGTATGTGGTATTGATTGCTGGGGGGCATGAGTCACCATGCCCAGCATTGTATGTGGTTACCAGGATCAAACTCAGGACCTTGTGCTTGCGAGGCAGGCGCCGGAACCACTGTGCTAAATCTCTGGCCCTAGCAGAAAGTTTTTAATAAGTAATTCAATTTCTTTCATTGAAGTAGGAGTGTCCAGTTTGTGTTTCTTGGGGCATCTGTTCATTTCACCTAAGTTTTCACATTTTGGGAGATATGAAGCTGCTTATTTTCTTAATGTCTCTAGGGTCTGTGGTTGTTTTGTTTTGTTTTGTTTTGTTTTGTTTTGTTTTGTTTTGTTTTGTTTTGTTTTGAGACAGGGTCTTGCTTTGTAGTTCAGGCTGGTCCTGAGCTCACTATGTAGTCCAGGCAAGCCATGAACTCAGCAATCCTCCTGCCTCTGCCTCCCAAGTGCTGGGGTTACATGCATGAGCCACCACACTGGACTTTTTTTGTGTGTGTCTCCTTTTTCTTCCTATAGTATTAAATCATATTTTCTGTATCTTTTTTTCTTTACAACAATGTACCTAAAAGTTCATCAATTTTTTCTTGTGGTTTATGGTTCCCTCAATTTTCTCTATAATATTTCTCTTCTCATTTCCAGCAATTTATGCTTTACCATTATTATTTTCTTCTTTCTGTTTGCTTTGGGTTTGACTTGCAATTAATTTTCTAGGGTTTTTTGTTTTGGGGGTTCTGTTGTTGTTTTTTTGTTTTGTTTTGTTTTGTTTTGTTTTGTTTTGTTGAGACAGGGTCTCGCTTTGTAGTTCAGGCTGGCCCTGAGTTCACTGTGTACCCCTGACAAACATCGAACTCAGCAATCCTCCTGCCTCTGCCTCTGCCTCTCGAGTGCTGGAATGACGGGAGTGAGCCACCATGCCCAGCACTGTGGAATGTGATACTAATTGCTGGTGGGCATGAGCCACCACACCCAGTATTGTTGTATGTGGTTAATGGGGATCAAACCAGAGACCTTGTGCTTGCTAGTCAGGCGCTGGAACTACTGAAGTAAATCTCTGGTCCCTAATTTTCCTAGTTTTGTGAGATGGAAGTGTGAATCAGAGTTGAGGCCACTCTTATTTTCTAATATGAACATACAATGCTATAAATTTTTCTTTTAAGTACATTTTCAGCTGTCTCCCACATATTTTGTCATATTGTTTTATTTTCATTTAGTTCAAGCTATTTTCTAGTTTTGCTTGGTGCTTCTCTTTTGATCATTGGTAATTTCATGTTTACTTTAAAAATGTTTGGAGGATTTTCCAGGAGTTTCTGTATTATTTCTAGTTTGTGTTGCAGACATTGTATTTTGTAAGACATCAGTCTTTTTAAATTTGTTGAGGCCTCTTACTATATAATCTTTGAATACAGTCAATCTTGTTGGAACAGCTCTGTAACCCACATTAAATTAATCCATCCTGTTCTAATTTCTCATACATTTTCATTGTCTGTGTCTCAAAATAACCTCTCTTTACTTTGCCAACATTTTACCTAGAGGCAGGCTTTCTATTGTGCATACACCATGTTAACTCATGTTTCTGCAATACTTACTCTCAAAAAATATTTGCATTCCTAAAACTTCAGTGACATTATGAACAGTTTCACTATATCTCAGTAGATATTTTCAAATCACCATGTTTTTCCTACGGCTAAAGAGGTGGATATTCCTACCCTGGGTCTTGAGCAAAGAAGATGGTAGTAGTTGACATTAAAATCATCACTACTTTTATCCAGGCTCACTAGGTCCTGTGGGTCCAGAGATGACTGTAATGTCTCTTCCCTCTGTACCAAATATTTCTCCTCTTATCTGTTACCAAGGTGACACAAAGCATCTCCTGAGTGACTACATCATGCACAGGCTGCTTGCTAGTTCAGGCAAGTATTCCATCTAATTAGCTATTGTCAGAAATGGACAGGACGCTGGTGTTCATAGTCTAGGTTATCACGTGGGCAGCTCTCTACCCATAGCCTGCAAACTCTCCCTGTCGAGAGATGAACTAATTTGTGGGTCATTTTAGGTTTGAGCTAAGCCTCCTTTTACATACTTGACCACTTTCATCATACCTTGGGCCAGAGAACAATAGAAAATTAAAATAACAACTACCATTAGTAAGGGAACTGGACTAGTTCACTTTCTGCTGAGGGTGTGCTGCTTCCACATACCTCCAAGCCCGTTTGTAAGCACAGACATCTCAACCTTATCTGGGGAGAAACAATGGCCACTTGGTTCTGTCAATCCTTGTAGAAGTTTCAGGGAGAGAGATCAGGACTTGGCACTCTGTGAGTGCTGGTCAGAGGTGTAATTAAAAACTCTAAGTATGCCTATTAACAATTTACAGTTTCATTCCTTCCTGCTCTGTTGCCTAATGATTCTTTTACAATTTCTTTTTGACAATTAAAAAGATGAAAGCTCTTTTTACCTAAAGGCTGTATTTCTCTTTGTCCCAGCCTTCTGCAAGTAAAGTCACTCTAGGAGCTCTTTCCAAGAGAGATCTCAGCTGCCTGATTCTATTTGCAGTTTACTAAGTGTTCTTTCTGAAGGACAAATGGTTCCAAGTCTCTCAGGGTTCCAGGTAGGTTGACCTGTCTTTGTTGTTATATTAAATCTTCCGTAAGACATTAGATGGATATGCATGAATGATGGTGATATAGAAAAACTACTGAGAAATTAGTAAAGAGAGATGATGAAGTCTTAGACCTAAATAAAATTGAAAGTCGAATGAGTCCCTCACAGAAGACTAATGTCCTCAATGATGCAAACCTTTGGTGAAAATCTACTTTTTGTTACAAGGAGACTCTAAGAAGCTATCTTGTCTTTCTTGACCTGGGCTGGTGGGAGAAAGTAAAATATTTCTTGGGTAATTTTTTTTTTTTTGAGACAGGGTCTCACTTTGTAGTTCAGGTTGGCCCTCAGCTCACTATGTAGCCTAGGCAAGCTTCGAACTCAGCAATCCTCCTGTCTCTGCCTCCCGAGTGCTGGGATTACAGGGGTGAGCCACCATGCCCGGCACTGTGGTATGTGGTATTGATTGTTGGTGGGCATGAGTCTCCACGCCCAGCATCATATGTGGTTACCGTGGATCAAACTCAGACCTTGCACTTACAAGGCAGGCGCCGGAACCACTGAGCTAGCCTTCTGGCCCTCTTGGGTAATTTTTAAACACAAGTCTATACCACATGTAAACTTGCAAGTTTTAATTTACTTTCTCTGGATAGCCTGAGAAACCCTTTTTTGAGACTCTACTGTTAATGTCAGGTCATGATACCCCAAAGGTAGAAGCAAATTCAAAACCTCTTTGCAGAGACAACCTTAACTTAGGCGGGATTCCTGTTACAGGATAAAACCTCTTTTTACCTGAGTTTACAAACTGAAATTATAGATGGGGCTGGGAAATAATCTGCCACATGCAAGATTAACTGACAGAAATAGCAGCAATGGGTAAGTGACTGAGGTGAAACAATATAAAATAATAGCACTCAGTACAACTGTATACATAATTTTAGAGAAAAACAAGACAACAAGAAAAAATGACAACTCCCAGAACTGACACAATGGAATGTTTACCAGTGAAAAAGATAGTAAATGAATGGATAGCAAATCTTTTAACTAGAATGTAGACCTAAAATTTAAGGACTTTGAGATAGCATGTACAGAGGTGAAATATAAGAAAGAAAAGGTAGAACCCATGAAAGATAGAATGAAAGCACCAAAATATGTCACAGAGGGACACTATCAGACAAGCCAGAGAGTAGGAGGAGAGATGATCTTCTAAACTAGATTTCATAAAAAGATAGAAACATTCAGTTTCAAGAAATACTATGCGACCACACCTAGGCATGTCATGGAGAAACTGGAAACAAAACACTAGAGTCAAAGACATGATTATACAACGGCTGGGGAGAAAAAGAAAGATTACCTATAGAGGAATTTCCACTATCAACAAACCTCTCCAACTCAACAACAGAAATCAGAAGACATGGAGTATTGTCAACAAGTGAGAGAAAATAATCATTAGCCTAGGCTTTCATTCCAGCTAATCTGTGACTCTCCTGGGGCTACCAGATAAAGACAGTAATCACAATGTGAAAGAATTTCCCAGTAACAGACACTAGTTAAAAGCACTCTCTAAAGAATTTACTTTAGGAAGAAAGAAATTAAATACAAAGGACTGAATTTGTGATACGAAAAACTGATAAGCATGTGAAAAGTAAAAAAATTTTACTGATTAAAATACTAATTAATGAAATAATATTAGTTGTGATAAATTTTGGTGGTAAGACACACAAGATGGAATTCAAATACCAATCCATACTTAGTTATAAATAGAATGAAGTGGTCAAAGTAAGAGCACTCTAATACCTTCTGTATGTTCTAGGAGAAGCATAGAAATGTTAATGATTTACAAACTGTGCCTGTTAACAATTTACAAATAACCTCTGAAACAGTAGGAATGCTAGGTGTATTTCTAAGCCAGTAGAGAGAATGCAACGGAATAACAAAAGCTCAGTATTTGATTGATTCAATAGTAGACACAAACTGAGAAGTAATTAGGCAAACCTATTATACTCATTTTACAGATGAGAAAACCAAGGTCTGAGGTAAGTAACATATGCAAGGTCAGTTGATAAGTGGTGGGCCTGGCATTCAAACCCAAGTTTGACTCCAGAGCCCAAGATTGTGACCACTAAAATATACACCTCTCCCAGAAGGTGAATTAGATCAAAAAAAGAAAAATAAATTTCTTTCCTTCCTTCCTTCCTTTCTTTCTCTCCCCTCTTTTCTTTTTTCTTCTGTCATTCATCTCTTTCTCTCTTTTTCTCTCTCTCCTCTCTTTTTCCTTATTAGTACATCATAATTACATTCACTGTGGGGATCTGATACATGTATGTAGCAATCTTAATTCTTTTTTTAACCCCTTCCTCTCTTCTACCCTTCCTTCTCTCTCCCACCATTATTTGTTCTCCAAAAGGAGAGAAATTTTACTCAGGGAACTGGCATTCTGCTTTCCTGAGCTTAGCTTGACATTTATCTAGCCAGGTTAAGTCCTATAATTGCTGAAGAGTGGCAGTCAGTAAATAGACAATCAAGGTTTGTATTTTTTAAATATTTTCATATTGTATCAATAAGCTATAAGGAAGTACTTTCTAAGAAAATGTATACTAAATATTCACACAACATTTCCTGCTGATTATGGAAAACTATGTGTTTCTTCCTTTTTTTCTCCTACATCATGGAGAAATTCCAAAGAAAATAAAAATGTTCACTGTACCAACTTGCTCTCTGGATTTCCTGAGAGCTTGCTGCTCTTTGGGAAACTGCTCTTTGGGAAGTTAAATCTGACAGAATCGCCAAGGATGCTGGATCTCAGTGTTCCATCTCAACTTCTGAGCATGTAAACAAATGAATCTAAGAGAATGGGGCATGATGCAGCCTCGAGCTAGTCAATTTAGTGTATTTTGAGAAAGTCCTATTGGACCTTTTTTAAGGTCTGTTCTGTGGGCTGAGTGGAGACACAGGTGGATTTGAAACACTGGAGGGGCGCACTGTGGGTGCTAACAAGTGACTTTCAGCCAGTTTTTTTGTATATAAATGTATTGTCAACCTTTTTTCCTCTTAACTGCTCCACTGATTTAAAGGTTCAGTAATGTATATAAAATCCAGTATGAGGATAAAGTGTAGTTGATGAAGTATAGGACTCTTTGTTTTCCGTTAGTTGATTAGCTAACCTGGGAGCAAAGTACAGTCTTCCACAAACCTCAAGATTTTAAAAGTTGAGGAAGAACTTAAAGTAGTCTGTAGTTGCCCTAGACCCACCCCCTGTAGTTGTTTGAATGTGCACTGCTTTGTATTAACTAGTGATTCTTGTAAGTACCAGCATCAAGCGGAAGGTATTTGGAGTTAAAATTCTTTTTGAAGTAGAACCGAGATCTGCCACTCAGGGACTTATGGGGCATGCACCTCGGGGGGGGGGGGGGAGCTGACATGGATGGGGTGTGCCAGAGCTGGCCACAAGCCTACTCCCATGAGGGAAGCCAAATGCTAAAGAACCTTTTCTCTTTCTCATTCCCAGACTCGAGAGCAAAGGATCTAAGTCACTGGGGACAGGATGAATAAACCAGAGTCAGCGTCCTTCAGCTTAGAGAGTGACTTTCAGTTCACCCTTCACCAGCCTAGGCAGAGCCATCCCCAAGAAGGAGCCGCTGTGAGTGAAATAAGGGAACCTGGACTTCACAGAGTCTCTGCGTGGGCCAAGGGCGGAGGAAAAGACTCTAGCTCTTTGGAGACACCATTTAACCCCAGAGAATCTTCTCCAAAGAAGAGTTTCTCAGTTTTTCAGGGTGCTGGGTGGTGTGCGGAAGATGCACACACACACACACACAAGCACGTGTACACATGCTAGTGATAACAGAGGAAAAGTGACGGATTGAAAAGTAGATGATAAAAGAATAGAAAAGGGAAGATGAGAGACAAAGAAAATCCTTAGTTTATATTTCATTATCCCACCTCTCCTGGAGTTGAAAGTACACTGCTGTTTTATACACCACCAAGAAAGAAAACCTGCTGCAAGTGGAGCCATGGTGTGGCGTGGGTTGCTATGAGAACGCATCCTGGTTTCAGAGGTATGAAAATATGAAAAAGTATAACTTGCAGTAGGTAAAAAATCATAATAGCGGTACCTTGGCTCACAAACTTAATTTGTTCCATGATTTTGGAAAAGATGGTCACGTTTGTGTGTACGTGTGGGAAAGATAGCCGCAGTCACCTCTGTCACCTGATGCCAAGTTTGCAAACAAAAAGTTTTGCCAAAGGCGTCTGTGTGCAAATCACCAAATGGTTCACAAACAAAATATTTAGCACAGTAAGGGGCCACTGTAGTTCCAA
>PVIC010046067.1:0-14381 GCA_004025085.1 Thryonomys swinderianus
GGAGGGAGGGAAAAGGAGAAGGAGAGAGAGCGACAGAGAAAGACAGAGAGAGAGGGAAGAAACACAGAAATAAGAAAAGATAAGCTATTGGAACATCATGTGCTGGGCCCTCCTATCTGTGATATCTAGCTAGTGTCCTTGTCAAAGACAAGAAGGCTTCTCTCTAGGGAGAGTGAGAATAGTTATTGCTTGCATATTCAACTCACCATGGGTGTTGAAAGGTGGCAGGAAAGGTAGAAGAGAAACAAATAGAACAAAATGACCTATTGAAGACAAAAAGAAGGGACAAAATAGAGGGACAAAAAGAAGCCCTTTGTGAAAAGTGGGGTAGAGGATCCTGGGAGGGAGAAAAAGCTGTCATCTCAGGATGTGAGTGTCCCGTCACTAGAAGTGCAGCCTGAACTCTGCTCAAATGCTTGGTACCAAGGAGGATCCTCGGGCCGAGGGTCTAACTTTCCAGGAGCTCTGTCTGCTGCCTTTCCACCTCTAGTCCCAAATGAAGTGCACGAGGTCTAGTGAGAAGAAGCCAGGAGCAGGGGTCCTATGGCGTGCCTTTCTGTGTCTTCTAGGATTCCAGCCAGGAGATGAATGCTCTGGCCTACTCTAACCTAGGGGTGAAAGATCGAAAAGCAGTGGCCATTCTGCACTACCCTGGGGTGGCCTCAAATGGAACCAAGGCCAGTGGGGTTTCTACTAGCCCCTCGGGATCTCCATCTCCAATAAGCTCTCCTACCGCTACCCCTCCCACTAAACCCCCACCCTTCAACCCTCATCTGCTGGCCAGTATGCAGCTGCAGAAACTTAATAGCCAGTATCATGGGATGGTCACTGCCAACCCCAGCCAACCTGGGGAGGCTGGGCCCCTGCAAAACTGGGGCCTTGGGGCTCAGATGGGAGGAGCAGGGGCCCTTTCTCCTGCTGGGGCCCAGAGCCCTGCTATAATCGATTCGGATCCGGTGGATGAAGAAGTGCTGATGTCGCTGGTGGTGGAACTGGGACTGGATCGAGCCAATGAGCTTCCGGAGCTGTGGCTGGGGCAGAATGAATTTGACTTCAGTGCGGACTTTCCCTCTAGCTGCTGATGCCAAGTGTCCCTAAAGATGGAGGAATAAAGCCACCAATTCTGTTGTAAATAAAAATAAAAGTTACTTGCAAAGAGACAGGCTGACCGAAGTTTTCTTCATGGAGGGTTAAAGGTGTACAGTGTAGTCTGATGTTTTTCCAGCAGTTCAGAGGTCCATAGTGGGAGGACTGCAGGGGGGCTGTTCTCTACTTCCTGCTGCCTCTGCCACTATCCTTATCTCCTCAGGGGTCCAAGTACCTAGCTCATTGCACTGAGGCCCCAGCAACCCTGTCCTTTCTATTCAAGGTTGACTACAGGGTCTGCTTGGGGCATTCTTGGAAGACAGACTGATTGAAACCTTTCTGTAGCCTCCTTACCACTGGTACATCAAGTCCAAAGGCACACGCTTGGCTACATGGCACATACTTCACTAACTCCAAGAAGCACCAACCCCTGTCATGTCACACACTTGTAATCTCACCATTCAGGAGGCTGAGGCAAGAACCTGTCTCCAAAAATCCCCAATAAATAAAGAAGCACCAGTCCAATTGGCCCATTAAGACCACTACTTACCCTTTTGCTCATGTGCACTAGATAAATCCACGGGGTTCTATCACATGGAATCTCAAAAGTTGCTAGTCTGCCATCAAAAAGGATGAACAACTCATTTGTAGGAACATGGATGCACCTTGGAATCATAATGCTAAATGACATAAATTAGACACATGTTAAATATCACCCAGTTTCTCTTATGCAAGAATCCCAATATATAAATAACAGTAAAATAATATATAAATAGGAAATACACATTGTGGAGATAGAAAGGGGAGCTAGGATAGAGGGAAATGGGAGGATGGGAGGAAGAAAAACTACTAAGATGTGATATGTGTACCAGAAAATACACATTATATACTGCAAATCATACTAATTTTTAAAAATGAAAAAGGAGAAAATCGCCAAAACTGCAGACTCCGTCCATTAAACTGGGATCCCAGCCACCTGCTTCAAGCCTCTCAGTTGCTCTCCACCTTCCTCCGATCCCGCGCGAAGTGACCTGGTCTGAGTGTCGCCTAATTCCTACTTCCCTGGCCTACTTTGTTTGGGGACAGCCTGTATGGGCTGGTCTGTCCATCTTAGAGGTACAGATCAGGACTGGGCTTGACAAGTCTGGGGCTGTATCCCTTGGCTTTGGTTAGCTACTGTGGCATCAGTGGCTTCAGAAGTGTGCCAAGGGAAAAGTTAGTGGCACTCCACTAGATCCTGACTTTGTGGGGTCCCAAATAGTCCTGCCCTCATGTAAACAAAACCAGTGGTCAAGAGACTGCTGCCTACATTTCAGATCCACAGAGACATTAATCTTTGAACACTGAAAACAACCAACCTCTCAGGATCAGCACCAGGCCTGCCGGATACGGGCACTTTGGAAAGAACCACTGGTGAGGGTACTTTGGTGAATTTGGTACTCCTGGGCACTCACTCTGGCCCAAGCTCTATGCGGAGCATGAGTTAAGAAAAGTTGGAACCTTTGAGGGAGCTTCCTACCTCAGGGAGAGACAGCCTCAAACATGTCACGATAAAGCAGTATTTTCTAAATCATAGAAAACAGTTTGATCCCAGAAAAGGAAACAGCTCCATCTGCCTGGAAAATCCAGGGAAGGCTTTCTGCTATTGGATACTTGTTTGTTTTTATATCTCACAAGTAATAAATACATGATACAATCTCCTTGTAAAAAAAAAATCCAGGGGCTACGTGGTGTGTAGAAGTGGTAGGGTGCCTGTCTAGCATGCGCAAGGCCCTGGGTTTAATCCTCAATATCATAAAGTAGAAACTTTACAGATAAGGTTAAAGTACCCTGTGACCAACTCTCTCCTCAATCCTGATGCCCCCAGATCCTCAGAGAGGTAACAGTAGTTTATCTGTTTGTGGTACATCCTTGATGGCCTTGCTCTGTGCCTTGATGTGAAGACATATCTTCCCATAGAAAGAACTGTATTTTAAAATAAGATTTGAATCAGCCACGGAAAGAATAAGCAAGAGAAACAGCTGTTAGACAGGTGCAGGTTCATGGGGGCACGGCTAAACCCAGAGGTTCAGCTAAAAGGCTCATTGAGCTGGTGGGGGACGGGCAGCCAGTTGAGGCTGACAAAGCTGAAACAGTGTAGCACCCAGGCCTTCCCGTGGCTTGTGGAGAATCTCTGAGGGTTTGCAGGAAAGGAAGTAATTTTGACTTTTGGAACGTGCCACTGAAGGTGAATGCTTAGAATTTAAGACTGGAAGCAGAGAAATAAGAGCTTTTGAGGGAGCTGGGGAGGCAGGGGCAAGAAAACAGAGCAAACGAAAGCAGTCTGAAGAAAGGCACAGAGCAAACTGCAGGACTCTACGAAGGTAAGAACAGAAGAACAAAACTGGGTGTGGGGGCCTGGGCCTATAAACTCAATACTCTGGAAAGCTGAGGCAGGAGGATACCAAGGTCAAGCCCCACCTAGGTAATTTGGCAGTTTATCAGGACCCTGCCTCAAAAACTAAAAAAGAAAGGGCCGGAGGGTTAGCTCAGTAGTTCCGGCGCCTGCCTCGCAAGCGCAAGGTCCTGAGTTCGATCCGGTAACCACATACAATGCTGGGCGTGGAGACTCACGCCCACCAGCCATCAATACCACATACCACAGTGCCGGGTGTGGTGGCTCACGCCTGTCATCCCAGCACTCAGGAGGCAGAGACAGGAGGATTGCTGAGTTTGAGGCTTGCCTGGGCTCCATAGTGAGCTCAGGGCCAGCCTGAACTACAAAGCGAGACCCTGTCTCAAAAAAAAAAAAAAACTAAAAAAGAAGGGTTGGAGATATAGCCCTAGGTTCAACCACCAGTACCACAAGTGGAGAAGGAGGAAGAGGAAGAGGACTATATGAAGCAGGAAGTGCAATCAAAGGAAGGAGGCTGTGGTCAGTTGATGAGTCTCAAAAGCAGCCCAGGTCCTAGTGACACAAGAAGTGTGGGCACAGGAGTGAGGTCTGAAGCAGAATAGCAGGGTGTGAAAAGACTCAAAAGATTGGAGAGTTCCAGGTTTCCTCCTCTGCTGAGGACTTCGTAAAACATGATTCTGGAGCCAGCCACGGTGGCTGGGTGCTCCCAGCACTTGGGAGCCTGAGGCAGAAGGATCACTGTGAGTTTGAGGCCAGCCTGAGCTAAAAAGTGAGTTCAAAGCCAGCCTGAGATACATAGTGAGACTCCGTCACACACACACAAAAAGATAAAACAGGTCTCTGACCAAACAAAACTCACAAGTTTTGTGGGATTCATTGCTTGGTCCCCAGCTTATTGTCCCTGATCTCTGTGAGCTTTGGAGCCCTCATGATGGCCGGTCCACTTGGAGTAAAGAGGAGCCTGAGCCAAGGATCATCACTTCTATGAAAGGAGGGAACTGTCTGGAAATCACAGAGGTCACAGGTACAGTAGAGAGGCAGGTGGTGGCAGGGAATAGCTCAGGCATTCCTGGTGTCCTAGTGAGCCCTTACAAAGGTTCTCCAGAGAAATTGAAGGGGAGTGTGTAGCGAACAGGGAAAGAGATTGTTACTAGAACCTCTGCAGTTAGGTTCTAGTCTCCTGAGAGCCTGAAAGCACAAGGCAAATTAATTACTATAAAGACAGAAAAGAGATTTAGAGAAGCTGAGTTTGGGCCTGGTCCATGCTGCTCTGGGCAGCAAAAACAAAAACTCAGAACTTGCTACACTGTTTGCTACACTGGAACTAACACTCTAACAGGTCGCTCAGAGCAGAAGGCAGTAGGTTGATAGATCAGGAATAAGAAATTTAACAGGTCAGTCAGAGGTGTTAGATATATCAGGAGAGACAAAACCGACACTCAAAGGCCACGGGATTCTGCATATCTGGAGGAGCAAATGTAAGAGGACACTCAGAGGGGTTCAAAACATCAGGAATAACAAACAAAACAGGTCACTCAGAGGACAGCTATTCGGTACATCCCAGAACAATGAGGAACTTCTGTTGATGAGGAATTTGTCCGCCCCCCGGATGTCTTCAGCGGGTGCAAGCCTGCCCTGGAGCATCACAGCACCACTGGGCCACTGAGATCTTAGCTGTGACCGGAGGCGAAAACCGAGTTATGCCTTGTTATATGCCACAGCCGGCTTGTACGTAGGGAAACTAGGTCTAATCATAATTTTAATTGTGCAATTATTTTTCCCCAAAATTATGTAGAACTGCTCGCGACAGAAATTGGCTAATAAGAGAACGGAGGACAAAGAGTTCTACGATCTCCCATCTGCAAGCTAGGGACCAGGACAGCCTGTGCTGTAACTCGGTCTGCACGCAAAGGCCTGAAGGGGGCAGGGGTAGGTCGCAGCGGTGCAGATTCCAACCGGAAATTCAGGAGTCTCAGCGTCCAGGGGCAGGAATTGATGGAAGGCCCAGTTGAGACAAAAACAAATTCAGCTCTCCTCTTCCTTTTTGACTGTTTGAACCCTCAACAGATCAAACAATGTCCACCCAAAAAGGGGAAGAGCAGCACGGTGGTGCGTGCCTATAATCCTCGCCCTTGGGATGCTGAGGCAGGAGGGTCACTGCGAGTTCGAGGCCAGTCTAAACCGCATGGTGAGACCCTGCTTTACTCAGTCTACTGATTCAAATAGCAAGCTTCTAGAAACACCCTGACACACCCAAAAATAACCATTCACAACCTGTCTGGGCACCCGGTAACTCACCTCAAATTGACATCATGCCTTAGCGAAGTTACCGCTAAATATGGAGGAGAGAACTCCGCATCCCCGTGCCAGCAGCCAGAAAGGTGGACAGGTGAGCGATCTGTCAGATGGTCTGGAAGGAGAGGGAGGGCAGGGCACCATCCTCCTCGGGAAAGGGTATGAGGCAGGAAGTGATTACCACTGGGGAAGGAGAGGAAGGCAGGGAACAGCACAGTGCACGGTGGACGCACAGGAAGGCAAGCAAGGCTCCGTCGCTGTCCACCACTTCATGTTCCGGCCTCTCATACCACAACCCGGCACGTTCACTCATTTGGTTACCAAAAAGTTCCTGAAGCCCCAGGGCCGTGCTGTTCCTTGGGAACAAATCAGAGACCCTGTCCGTGTTCTAAGGGAACTCACAGTTCAGTAGCAAGACAATCATAGCCTTGAAGGATCAATTCTATAAGGCAGTAATGGTAATGAGGAGTAAGGGAAGACCATGACCTTCAGGAAGAGGGAAAAATTAGAACACAGATAAAGGGATAAAATCAAAGCATAGTATAAACCTGAACAGAATATCAGAAAGACCCGAGCTTTCTCAGGGAAGGATCAAAAGCACTGCAACTTGACTTGCTGAAGGCAGAGAACTGAGAGAGAAGAGTTGGAATTGGGTCCTGTGCTCATTTCTACTTTATTCTTTGGCTGACGGAGAAACTTTCATTTCATGAACATGAACCTGCTATGTGCCAGGTACAAGCTAAGTACTGGAATTTAGGGAGCAATTGTTCTTGCTTTCATAGGACTTCTAGTTTAGCAAAGAAATAGTCAACTAAACATGCGAATAGTTAAAACTACAAATTATGAGAAATGATAGAAAAGAAAGTAATGAGGTAGAAATCTAGGCTTAACTGTGCTGTCCTTAATCCCAGTCAGGGTGTCAGGGAGGAAATCTGAATGAGGTTTTAAATAAAGGAATGTTGTAGTCAGAGCTTGCATAAGACAAATTAATCAGGCAATAGTATGCATGATAATTGGAATTATGTTGATACTATCAAGTTGTTACAGTGGTCCAGGCAAGAATGGTGAAGGTAGAAAATCAATCTTTTTGATAAATAGATAATATTCTAATGTAGAGTTGTTGTTGAATTATTATCAAGTTTCAGTTCTACAAAATGAAAACACTGTACAAATCTATTGTGCAATAATGTTAATATACTTATACTAGATGGTAAAAAAATCACTAATATAGTAAATTTAATGTTGTGTGCTTTTGCCACTATTTCAAATTATTTTTTTAAATACTGTATTTTACTTTTGGAGGCAGGGTTGCACTATATAGTTCACACTGGCCTTGAACTCACTCTGTAGCCCAGGTTGGCCTCCAGCTCCCAGTGATCCTCCTGCCTCAGCCTCCCAAGTGCTGGAATTACAAGCATGCGCCACCACACAGGGTAAGAAATGGCATTTTAAAACAGTGATGAAATGAACTGTTCAATAGATGCTTTGGAATAACTGGATACACTACCTCACACTTTACACCAAAGTGAATACCAGATGGACCAAAGATTTTAAAATAAAAAAAAGAAACCATAAAAGTACTAGAAGAGAAATTAGGAATTTTAAGTTTAAAAATCTTTTGTGATACTAGAGAATGAATTCAGGACTTTCATACTGAGTTACATTCCAAAACTTTATTTTTTCATCTTGGGACAGGATCTTATTAGGTTATTAAACAATCCAGGCTGAGTTCAAACTCACATACCTTCTTCCTCAGCCTTCCAGAGTGCTGGAATTACAGGCACTCACGACCATGCATAGCAAAAGTCTAAATCATCAAATAATGCTTTTTCAAGAATGACAGAAAACCCAGAAACTATGAAAGATATTGATATGTTTAACTTCATTTAAAAAACTGTATCACACATGTACGCACACATACACACAAAAAAAAGCATAAGCAAATTTTAAAGGTTAATCATATAATGGAAAATATGTGAAACTCATAGTAAGTATGAAAACAGTACAGTAATTACAAATCAATAAGTGAGAGACCACTAGTCCAATATAAAAATAATATCAAAATGAAATACAGAAAAAAATTATTGTTAATGGTGCTGGGGATGGAATCATGCTAGGGCAAGCATTCTACTACTGAGCTACATCCCCAGCCCTGAAACAGTTTTAAAACTTGACAAAAGATATTCAATTTCACTTATACTAAAAGAAATGCAATTTCAAACTACACTGGGGCTCCTGGTTTCAAGTAATTCACAAGACAGCAAATAAAAATAAATAGAAGAATGAAAAAGAAAGCGTATACTCTCACAACTCCTGTTCAATATAGTAATCAAAAATTAACCAGAGGTATCAGGCAAAGAAAAGAAATAAGAAGGACACATATAGGAAAAGAAGTCAAACTATCCTTATTTGCATGGAAGACCCCATAATTCCACCAAAAGACTTCTAGAATTAACCAAATTCAGCAATGTAGCAGGATACAAAATCACACAAAAGTCGATAGCATTCCTGTACACTAACAATGAATACAGTGAGAAAGAAGTCAAGAAAACAATACCAAGCCAGGAGTCACAGTGCACAACTGTAATCCCAGCACTTGGGAGGCTGAGGCAGGAGAATGGATTGCCATGAGTTCGAGGCCAGCAGGAGTTACACAATGAGTTTAAGCCCAATTTGCACTATAAAGTGAGACCCTATCTCCAAAAAATCAGAGAAAGAAAACAATACCATTTATGACAGCTTTGCAAAAATCAAATACCTAGGTATTAACTTAACCAAGGAAGACCTCTACATAACAAAAATAGTACTCTGAAGCTGGGTGTGGTAGTGCACACCTGTAATCTCAGCACTTAAGAGGTTGAGGCAAGAAGATCCCCACTAGTTCAAGTCAAGGCTGCACTACATAGTGAGTTCGAAATCAACCTGAACTATATAATGAGACCCTGTCTCAAAAAAAAAAAAAGGTACTTAAAAAAAGAAGATCAAAGAGTACATCAAAAAATGAAAAACAGTCCCTACCCTATTTCTGGAGAGGCAGAACTAATGCTGTCCAAAAGGTCATATTAACAAAACTTATTTATAGATTTAATGCAATCTCAGTCAAAACACCCACAGCTTACTTCATAGAAGTAGGAAAAAGAATCCTAAAATTTATGTGGAACCAGAAGTGACCCCGAACAGCACAAGCAATCCTAGATTGGTTTAAAAAAAGAGTAAAACAGGAGCCATCACAATCTCAGATTTCAAGCTATATTATAAAGCTACATTTACAAAAACAGCATAGTACTGCCAGTCATGATGGTGCACACTTGAAGTCCCACTATTCAGGAGGATCACCACGAACTGAAAACTAACCTGCTCTACATAGTGAGTTCAGTGCAAACTTGAAATATATACAGAGACCGTGTGTCAACACATGCACACACACAGCACTCACGCAAAATCAAACATGTAGATCAATGGAACAGAGAATGCAAAAACAACCCCAGACACATTCAACTATTTAATCTTTGACAAAGGGGCCAAAAAACATACAGTGGAGAAAAGTTGCCCTCTTTAACAAATGCAGCTAGGAACACGGGTTATCTACATGCTGAAGATTGACTCTAGACACATCTCTGTCACCATGCAGTAAGATAAAATATGTGAATCAGAGTCCTAAATATTAGAGCACAAATAATCTGCTGGAAGATAAATAGGTAATAAAACTCTTGCAGATATACAAGTAGGTAAGGGCTTTCTGAACAGAATTCCAATTGCACGAGAAATAACACAAAAAATCAACAAAATGGAATCACATCAAATTTATAAGCTTCTTCACAGCAAAGGAATCAACCAATAGTGAAGAGACAAGCTACAGAATGGGATAAAAATTTTGCCAGCTACTCCTCAGACAGAGAATTCATATCTAGAAATACATAAAGAGCTCAAAAAATTAGATTATCCACAAATAAAATACCTAATCAAAAAATGGGCAACCAAGACACTTCTCAGAATTACCGATGGCCAATGAATACATGAAAAAAGTTCAACGTATCTCTCCATTAGAGAAATGCAAATTAAAACAGTAATGAGATTGCATCTTACTTCAGAAAGAGTAGCCACCATCAAGAATTCAAAAAACACCACAAAGAATGGCTACTATTGCAAAATCAACCAACAGTAAATGCTGGCGAGGCTGTGGGGAGAAAGGAACCCTTCTCCACTGTTGGTGGGACTGCAGACTTCTGCAACCATTGTGGAGATCAGTGTGGACATTCCTCAGAAAACTAGGACCAGAGGTCCCATGTGACCCTGCTATCCCCCTGCTAGGAATATACTCAAAGGAATTTAAAACATCACATTGGAAAGACAGATGTACACCCTTGTTCACAAAAGCTCAGCTCATGATAGCCCAATCTTGGAAACAACCCAGATGCCCATCAACTGGAGACTGGATAAAGAAGATGTGTTTATTTACTAAAATGGAGTATTACTCTGCCATAAAGAATGACAAGTTTCATTCATCTATGTGCAAATGGATACACCTGGAGGACACACTAATAAGTGAAATAAATAAATCACAGATATGCAAATACTGTATCTTTTCTTTGGTAAGAGAACCTGTAGATGGAAATGAGTTCTAGAATGTATGATAATTTTTGTAAAATAGGAAATATCCAAAGGGAATTTGGTGTGGGAACATAATGAGGGGAAAGAATAAATATGATTTGGAAAGAAAATGAAACAGCATGTATACAAGGGGTGGGGGGTTGTGGGGTGGGTAGGGACCTGGGTAAAAATGAGAATTAACTCATGTCATATACTGGTACAAATTCCCCAATGTTGTGTATGATTGTGAACTGTATATAAAATGTACCAATAAAGAATTTTAAAAAATGGTTGGACTAGTAGGAAAAAAAGAATTCAAAAAACAATAAATGCTGGTGAAATACAGGAAAAAAGGAAACTTCTACATTATTGGTTGGAATGTAAATTAGTATGACTACTATGGGAATCAGTGTGTAGACTCCTCAAAAGACTAAAATTCGATTTTTCATTACCCAGCTATTTCTCTTCTAGGTATCTTTCCAAAAGACTTAAAGACCTCATATTGCAGGGATACATGCATACTCATGTTTATAGCAGCACAGCTCATAACACCTAAATCTTGGAACTGGCCTATATGTCCATTAGTAAATGAATAGATACAGAAAATGTAGCTGAGCATGGAGGCTGATGTCTTTAATATCAACACTCAGAAGGCTGACGCAGGAGGATTGCTGACCATTCAAGGCCAACGTGAAGTATATAGTGAAACCATGCCTCAAAAAACAGAAAAAGAGATGGGCCAGAGATTTAGCTCAGTGCTTCTGGTGCCTGCCTAGCAAGCATAAGGTCCCTGGTTCGATCCCCGGTAATCACATACAATACCCGGCATAGTGACTCACACCCACCAGCAATCAGTGCCACACACCACAGTGCCAGACGTGGTTGCTCATGCCTGTCATCCCAGCACTCGAGAGGCAGAGGCAGGGGGATTGCTAGTTCGAGGTTTGCCTGGGCTACATAGTGAGCTCAGGGCCAGCCTGAACTGCAAAGCAAGACCCTGTCTCAAAAAAAAAAAAAAAAAAAGAGGGAGGGAAGGAAGGGAAAAAGCCAAGCAGACCTGGATATAGCTGGACATAGTGGCACATGTATAATCTTAGTACTCAGGAGGCTGAAGCAGGAGGATTGCTGTGAGTTTGAGGCCAGCCTGGACTATAAAGTGAGTGCAACCCCAGTCCAATCTAGATAGTAAGACCTTGACTCGAAAAGAAAAGAAAAGAAAAGAAGAGAAGAGAAGAGAAGAGAAGAGAAGAGAAGAGAAGAGAAGAGAAGAGAAGAGAAGAGAAGAGAAAGAAAAAAGAAAAGGAAAGAAAGAAAAGAAAAGAGAAAATTTGGTGTATATATAATGAAGTATACTACTCAGCTATAAAAAAATAAATTTGAGGACACAACTTTTAGTAAAATAAATAAAGCATAGAAGCTTAAATATTGGATCGCTTTCTTATGTAAGAAACCCAAAGTATAAATAGAGCAAAATAAAGAGATAAGAGGAGTGGGGCATAATGGCACACACCTGTAATCCCAGCACTTGGGAGGTTGAGGCAGGAGGATTCAAGGCAAGTCTGGGTTCCATGAGTTCAAGGCCAACCTGAACTACACAGAAAGACTCTGTCCTAAAACCACCCCCCCCCCAAAGAAAAGAAGGAAAAAGAGCAAACAGGGAGGTAGACTTTTGCAAATAGGTAAGGGATCTAGAGAATTAGGGAGGGGCTGGAAAGGAAAATAAAAGGGTTAAAATGCATTATGGGCAAGTACCAACTCCCCAAGATAAATGTATTGATTGCAGATTATAAGCATGTACTACTAATAAAAAAGTTTTAAAAATGTTTCAAGAAGAACAAATAGAACAGAAAACAAAGAATAAAAAGCCAGAGTTAAACCCTTATATGCCAATAATCTTCTTTGACGTAAGTGAACTAAAAATGCCAATTAAAAGAGATAAGCACCCCAGCATTGACAAAAAACAAACAAAAGAAAATAAAAGAGATAAGCAGAATGTAGTTTTTTTTGGTGTTTTGTCTTGTTTGTGGTACCGGGGATCAAACTCGGGCCCTTGGCAGAATGTATCTTTAAAAAGCATCATCAAATCCAGGCAGAGTGACCCATGCCTGTAATCTCAGCACACTAAGGTGCTGAGGCAAAAGAACAGCAACTCCACTGCCAACCTGATCAGCTTAAAGACTCAGGAAGACCTTGTCTCAAAACAAAAATAAGTAGAGCTAGGGATGTAGCTCAGTGCAAAGGCCCTAAATTCAATCCTCAGTAGTGGGGAGTACATGACCTAGCCATATGCTGCCTACAGGAAACATTTCAAGCATAGCAAGTTGGCTGAAGACGTAGCTCAGCAGCACAGCACCTGCCTGACAAGCATGAGGCACTGAGTTCAATTTCAGTACTGAAAAATATAAAACAAATAAAAACTATAAGTATGAAAAAGAATGGAGCATGCAAGGATAAAAAGCAGAAGTAGCCAAGCATGGTGGCTCACACTGTAATCCTCATATCCTAGGAAGTTCAGGCAGGAAGATCCCAAGTTTGAGCCCACCCTGGGCAACTGAGTGACTCAGCGAGACCTTGTCTCCAAAAAGAAAGCTAAGAGTATAGCCCAGTGCAAAGGCCTCAGGTCCCATCCCCAGTAGTGTAAAAAGAACAAAAAGAAAGAGAGAAAGAAAAGCCATTTGGAGTGTGGCTCATTGGTAGAACTCTAGCTTAGTATGTGCAATTTGGGTTCCACTCACAGCACCACACACACACACACACACACACACACACACACACACACACACACAAATCAAGAAAAAGAAAAGCAAAATAGACTCAGACCAAGCAGAAAGGATAATATAGGAGCAGAAATCAATGAAATTGAAGGCAGAAAAACAAGAGAAAATCAATGAAACAAAGAGCTCCTTGTTCAGAAAAAAATCAATGACATTGACAAACCTCTAGCAAAACAGACAGAAATAAAGGGTGAGACAACCTAAATTACCAATACTAGAAATGAAACAATATCACTACAGAGCCTACAACCACTAAAAAATAAGAAAATCCCCACTACAAACAACATTGTGCTCATAAATTCAACAATTCAAAAGAAATGGACCAAGTCCTCAAAACTCACACAGACAAAATGAAACAAATAATCCTGTAACCATTAAAGAAACACAGTTCATATAATTAAAGGGCCCTTTGAAAAGAAATCTCTCTGGAGAATTTTATAAATATTCAAAGAAGGATTAACATCAGTTTCACACAAAATAAAAGGAGGCATCTCTTCCCAAGTATTACCCTAATAAAACAAAAAGACAACACAAAAGAAGAAAACTTAAGACTTGAATGTAGATGTAAAAATTCTAAACAAAAATATAGTCAATCCAGGTTAGGCATGGTAATGTACACTTTTTTTTTTTTTTTTTGCTTTTGAGACAGGGTCTCGCTTTGTAGTTCAGGCTGGCCCTGAGCTCACTATGGTGCCCAGGCAAGCCTCAAATTCAGCAATTCTCCTGCCTCTGCCTCCAGAGTGCTGGGATGACAGGCATGAGCCACCACACCCGGCACTGTGGTATGTGGCATGTGGTATTGATTGCTGGTGGGCGTGAGTCTCCACGCCCAGCATTGTATGTGGTTACCGGGGATCGAACTCAGGATCTTACGCTTGTGAGACAGGCTCCGGAACCACTGAGCTAACCCTCTGGCCCCCGAAGATATATTTATATATGTGTGGTCTATTTATTTCACTTATTAGTGTGTCCTCAAAGTGTATCCATTTGCACATAAATGAATGAAACTTGTCCATCTTTATGGCAGAGTAACTCTATTTTATTAAAAAAAAAACCCACATCTTTATCCAGTCTCCAGTTGATGGGCATCTGGGTTGTTTCCAAGATTGGTCTATCACAAACTGAGCTGCACAGTACTGGCAAAGTAACAGACTGAGGACCAGTGGAATAGATTAGAAGATCCAGAAACAACTCCAGATACACTAAGCCACCTTATCTTTGCTAATTCTTTTTTTTTTTTT
>PVIC010046068.1:0-14380 GCA_004025085.1 Thryonomys swinderianus
TTTTTTTTTTTGCTCATCTACTTTTTAAAACATTCTTTTTTATAATCTTAGAACATCTGTGCATTTTGTATATATGCAAGGCTGGGGATGGGACCCCCAGGAACTTGTGCATGTGACATGCACACTCTATATCCAGCAATGATATTTAATTTCAAGAAAATCCCATTTGGTGATTTTAATAATTTAGAATTAGAATATTTAAGTGCTAAGCTTTTAAAAACATTTTGAAGTTCAAAAATACTTTCAATTTTCAAGAATAAGAGAATCATTGCCTTACTCTCCTGATTTTCCCCCACCTTCCCCCTAAATATGGACCTATTCTGTGTAGCCGATTAACCTCTATGTATCAGAAAAGAAGAAGCTAAGCAAGTTCAGAAGAATACCCGTGATTACTTTGAAATGGCAAGCTATGCTCCTTTCTGCCTTTTCCTGTGAAAACTTCTGTTTTAATTAAGCACTGGTCTAATGTAAAGAGATTTGATCTGAGTCCTGTCCTTGCAGCCATAAGCAGGAGACTGAAGCTCTACTCCAGGAGATGCTCTGAATTTCGCTGATGAGAAAATGTGGAAATGCCACATCAGACTCCTGGCCAGAACTCTGCCAGGGTTCCTTACAACTGGATGGGTGCACAGAGGTCAGTGTGTTGGCTCTTACGGTAAAAACACAGTTTGGAGGCTTAACTAGAGGGTTGCTCCCTGCCCATTTCCTTTAGTTATCCATCTCTACAGACATTCTGCTATTGCTCTAATGAATAGATTTTGAAACAGCCACAAACCCTGGATATCTGTAAAATAGCTTTCTCAGGACACTGGTACAAACTTATAGATCTTGGGCCTTGTCCTATAAGACAAACAGAAAAGGTACTATGGAAAAATCAAAAATTATAATGCAAGCTCCAGTAGCCATGGCCTAATTCCAGCTAGGGTCTGTCTGGTTTAATCCATGCTCTCCTCTGGCAGCTCCTTCCTGGGTCATTCCAAGATGCCAGGCCACACATTTCACCCTCAGACTCTCCAGCTGCCTTCAGTGTTGTTCTTACATCTTTGATTTAAAAGCAGGGAAGAATGATTTGCTCTGGGCCATTCTGGATTTATCAGAAAGCTTTTTCCAGTGGTTAGCCCCATGACCAGGAAATGGTAAAGTGTGTTAATTGTCAGAGGACCTGGGACACAAATTCATTTGGGGGGAGAAATAGCCAAGGGACTTCGGCCCTGGGAGGTTCAGTTGCTAAAAAATAGAACAAAGAACAAAATGTGTCCCCGTGCCAGGAACTGGTTACAACACAGATTGGTTCCCTAAACTTTGGCAGAACCAAGGGAGTCCAGGGTTCCAATTCCTTGTTTGGACCCTAAGCAAGGACTGGGGACTCACAGGGAAAGGGCTGGACATGGTGCAACCCCTCATCTCCCTCAGGAAGGAGAAAAGGAAGCCGACTTCTCTCTGGAAGCCAACTTCAGGCAGTCCTGACCCTCTATTCTTTGCCCTGAGTGCAGTCTCTGGCCTACTCATTTCTGTTTACAGTTTGCTGTGGAAGCACCTCCTCTCCCACCCTCTGATGTAAGCACCCAGGTGGCAGAAGCTTCATTTAATTAATCTTTTTATTCCTAAAGTCACTGGATATCCCTGTATGAAGCCAAGCAAGCAGTGATTGCTGCTGGATCCTGAGTAAATCCTTGTGAATCTAAAGCTACCATATATGAAGGAAGTAATTCAGATGTGGCTGCATCAAGAGGCTCCTGCTAAGGAGCGGTCCCAGGGCCTTTTGCATGCCAGGCAAGCCTTCTGTCACTGTGCTACACACCCCACTACATTTCCCACCATATCGCTTTTCATTGCCTAAACATACATTCTTTAACTTTCACTCATTTCTCCTCCATCTCCCCACATTGGATGGTTTACCTGACATGGATGGCTTCCTCTTCCCTGTTGTAGTGCCAGCCTCTTCCATATCATTGGAGCATAAGTAATGCCACCAATACTACCACCTTGAGTGGAGCATTCTTATTCTCTATGTCTACCAAACTGTCTGGAATTCATTTATGTAAACTCCAAGGCCCAGGTATTGGCAGGAGTCTTCTGTAGTTCTACAGGAACCTTTCTATTTTTAGAAACATAATTTTGCTTTGAGCAAGTAGCCAAGGTGCCAACTTCCTTCCTAAACCCTTTAGAGTAGTGCTGACCACCACCCCCCATTTCAGTTTTGAGGAGCCTCAGGCTGAGAGGTTCTTGGGAGGAAGGCTTGGAACTGGGGCTCTGTTAGAGTGACTTCAGCCAGGCTGCCCCGTAAGGATTTGTCAGGCACGGAATGTCCCGGTCTCCTTTTTCACAAGAGGTGTTGCGCCCCATCCCAAAGAGCCCTTTCTTGAAAGCCAGAAAGAGAGGACTGGAGCCAGGGGGCTAACAGGCCCTCCGCCAGTCACCAGGTCAGCCTGGGACGGACCCCTGAAGGCACTGAGTCCTTCAATGAGAGTTAACATTGGGAGCTTCCTGTCTGTGTGTGTGGGACTTGCATGCTGGGCAAGTGCTGCGCACTGAGCTCCACACCTGCCCTTTTAAAATCCTGAGTCAGTCTCACTGAGTTGATCTGAATATCCTATCTGAATAAATATGTCCATTTATTCTCTCACGAAGTTGCAGAAAGCCTATCTCCCTCAGGTCACCTTCTGTACACCTTGCTTTCCTGTGTAGAATTTAAAAATAATATACCCAGAGTAGTAAGAAGCTGGTGATTTACCCATACAGTGGAGTGCTACTCAGCCTTAGAAAGGAATGAAGCCAGGCGTGGAGGTGCTGTATGTGGAAGGCTGCAGCAGGAAGATCCCTGTGTGTTTGAAGCCAGCCTGGGCTACATTACAAGACCTTGTCTATATAAAAACAAACAAACAAACAACAAACAAAAACAAAAATAAAGAAATTAAGGGTTTTGTGGTGCAGCCCAGTGGTGGAACCTTATACAAAGCTCCTTCACAACCAGGAAAAGGGAAAAAAAAAAAAGGAATGAAGAACTATGGTGCATGGGAAAAAAGGACTATTTCTACTGCACAGACTGAAGAGGGGATAACCTGCTTTAATCTGTTATTTCCACCAAGTCCTCGGTCCTGCAGCCATCTGAGTCCTAGCTGGGTCCTATCTACCCTGGGATGGGGTATCATTTGCTACATTACAGAGAAGGGCACTATAGTAACCTTGGTCACTTTCACAGCTTTTCAGGTAGGGACAGTGGATAAATAAACATAAATTTCCAAGTCCACCACCTTGAAATAGAAACTAAGTACTTCAGCTTACTTTTATACCATCATAGCTTTCCATTAGGTATTATTTTCTGGGATCAAATACTCTTTAGACCTCTTTTAGCAAACAGAGTTGAAAATTATCCAGTAAGTCTTATGAAGTACTTTTCTAGTTTAAGTGTGTGTTGTACATTTCTTTCACTTTGGCCTTTTTTTTTTTAATCTAAGGAAGATTTACTATATTGTTCAATACCAAGTTTTTACATTTGATATCTCTAAGGCACCACTGAGCCAGCAGGATTTCCTAACTCTTAATTATTCTAACAGTGCCTTTCTGACACCATGCTTATATAGATTCCAAAAGAGCTCAAATAATAGTATTTTTGACACTAAATTTAATCAGTGACTCAGCCCGAATTTAGTGAATCACTGTGTTGGAAATAACACCACTCGAAACAGGAAGAATATCTCAAAGACTTGTTTTTTTTGTTTTGTTTTGTTTTGTTTTTTGAGACAGGGTCTCGCTTTGTAGTTCAGGCTAGCTCTGAGGTCACTATGTAGCCCAGGCAAGCCTCGAACTCAGCAATCCTCCTGTCTCTGCCTCCCAAGTGCTGGGATTACAGGCATGAACCACCACGCCCGGCACTGTGGTATGTGGTGCTGATTGCTGGTTGATTGCTGGTGGGCATGAGTCACCATGCCCAGCATTGTATGTGGTTACCGGGATTGAACTCAGGACCTTGCATTTGCAAGGCAGGAGCCAGAACCACTGAGCTAACCCTCGGCCCTCAAAGCCTTGTGTTTTAACTGTAAAGCGCCCGGGACATGGTCGATATTGGATAAATGTTTGTAAATGAATCAGGGAATGAAGACCAAGCTGGCCCATCTGTGCTGCCAAAAGATCGGGCAATGGCTAATAACAACAGTCCATTATTCACTATTAGGCCCTTACTCAGCTCACATTCTAGAAGGGAGACTTTTCGAGCCAAAAACACTGCAGTATAATTTGGACCACCAAGAGAAATCTAAGAATTCTAGTAAAGTAACAATATCTTGTTCTAGGTGTTAGCCATTTGTAACATTTCAAATCAATAATTTTCTTCTGAGTTTTTTGGGGGTTTTTTGTTACTTTGGCTGCTTATAAAAAGAGTATTTACTCTCTGGTTTTGAGATAGGGTTTCAGTATATAGTTTATTTGTTGTTTTGTTTTGAAACAGAGTCTGTTACTATTTCAGGCTGGTCTTGAACTTACTATGTAGCCCATGGTGCCCTTGAACTTGCACCAATCCTCCTACCTCTGCCTCCCCAGTGCTGGAATTATAGGCATGCACCATCATGCCTCGTGAAAGAAATATTTACTCTAACTACTAACTTTCATGAACACTCAAAAATCAATCTTTCTTTCTGAGACAGTGTCTCACTTTGTAGTTCAGGCTGTCCCTGAGCTCACTATGGAGCCCAGGCAGGCCTTGAATTCACCAATCCTGCCTCTGCCTCCTGAGTGCTGGGATTATGGGCATGAGCCACCATGCCCAGCATTGTGGTGTACAGTACGATTGCTGGTGGGCGTTAGTCACCACACCTGGTATTGTTATATGTGGTTACCAGGGATTGAACCAGGGACCTTGCACTTGCTAGGCAGGTGCCAGAGTGAATGAGCTAATTCTCTGGCTCCATAAAGGCAGATTTTAATGTTATTCTCTATTGTATGAATTATACAGTCCAAGTCACATTTGAGACAGAGAATTGCCTTTTCAAATATTTGAAAGTCATCATTTAAAATGCTATCTTACAAAAGAATCTTTTCATGCTCACGGAAAAGTTTGAAAGCAGTTACTGTCACCAAGTAATGGAAATAGTAAACATACTCCTTTTGTGGGGAAACATTGGCCTTCAGTAAACAGTGATTTATTGACTTGGCGAGGCTCCCTGGATGCCAGGAAGGAGTTAACCCTTTGCTATCAGGAAACAGACTTGCTCTGAAGTGAGTGGCTTAGAACATTCTCAGGACACCTCTTAAGCATCTTGCTGGCCGGTAGGTGTGTGGCAGTAGGGCTGAAATAGCCCTGGAGTTAACAGAATAAGAGGAGGGCAGGGCCAAGGTTCCCTTTCAATTGGAACAGCACTTCTGCTCTGCCCATTGGTCAGGAGAAGATGAAATTCTGCTTTCTGGTTTAAGGATGCACTTCAGTGCTAGGGCATTTGCCCAGGTAGTAAGGGCAAGGGCCTAGGTTTGGTCCCATGATTAATTCTAAAGTTAGGGAGCTTGTTTTTTTTTTTTAAAGTTAGGGACCACCAGAAGTGTAGCTCAGTGCTAGGGCACTTGCTCAGCAGTGGAGTCCCCGGGTTCCATCCCTGACACCCACAAAATAAAAACAATAACAATACAATGTAGGCAAAGATCTAAAAAGTTATGTGACATGATCAACTGTATTGTGGCTTTTCAAGTTAGACTAGGAATCATCAGAACAGCACTGTAGGGCATTACAGGGCCACACAGGTAGGGAGGTGGATGGGATAATGCCTGGGGTGGGTACCAAGGCTCATTTTGAAGCATGAGTAGAAAGCAGCCAGGCAAAGCAACTTAAGAGACAATCCAAGGGCTCTTCAGGAAAAAGACTTTTAAACATTTTCACTGGTGAGCAGGAGTCCAAGCACCCGGAGGTGTCACTGGAGACATATGGAGTCTCCAGTTTGAGTGGTGCCCATGGGAAGACATCTGCAAACCATGGGCCATGCAGCCCTGCAGCTTCGGAGCATGGCTGCCACCATGTTGCCACAAAGGGGAGAGAACGAGCAGCCACTGCCAGAGAACACAAGCGTCAGGGATAGGAGGGTTCTGTCGCTGAAGAGAAGTCACAGTGGCCAGGATGACAGAAGGTGAGAAGACAGCAGGCAGCACTGTGGGAGGCCCTGAGCTCAAGGAAGAGATGGCCTGGGCACCATGGCGAGGAGATCGCTGCAGACACCTGCAGCAGGCACGGAGAGAGGGGGCTGTCTCATCCTCACCACTGTCCTTCGAGGCAAGGCAGTGTCACTGTCAATGGTAATGCCCTCCTCAGAGAACAAGTGAGGAAACTGAGGTACAGAAAGACCTCGACCGGCACTGTGCAAGTGTGTGACAGATCTGGTTCCAGTGCAGCTCCACTTACCCTTGAGTCTAGCTCTTAGTGCCTCCAGGTCACCAACACTGGTGAGGAGGCACAGACAAAGGTCAGCTGCCCCCTGGAGATGCTCGTCTTTGAGTGAACTCCACAAGGAGACATAGATTCTACACAAAGGCATCTTTTCACTTCTGCAAAATTTTTCTGTTTTTATAAATAAAAAAAACTTGCCCATGATCATAAGCTAAAGAGAAAGAGGCAACGAAGTGAGTGAGATATCTGAAGAAAGAAGGGATTTCCAGGTATGGTGGCACATGACTATAATTCCAGCACTCAGGAGGCTGAGGCAGGAGGATCACCTCCAAGTTCAAGGCCAACCTGGGCTGTGCAGCAAGACCTCATCTCAAAAAAACAAAAACACAAAAAGGAGGAATTGGTCTAGGGATGGTCTGGGAATTGGTACAGCACATGCTTAGCATTCCTTTAAGGCCCTGGATACCCTTCCCAGTAAAATTAATTAACTAGATTAATTAATAGGCTCGATGCTTTCCTACTTCTATTTCTGGATTTAGGTCAGAATATATCTGGGAGGGAGATAAGTTACAGTTTGAAAAACTAAAGCCACTTGATACTCTGAGTATGTTTTTATGAAATAAATCACTTGCAATAAATGCCCATCCATCTTCCTGACCCCGAGATTCATTGATATCGTGAATATAATTCACAATGAAACAGGCTAAATTCCTCCAGGAGGTGATCGCCATATCTGTCAAGATCCGGGACAAATGGAAACCGCCAGGGTGAGGCTCCAGTACACTCTTCCTCCTGCGGTCCCCCTCAAATCTAACACCCCCTTTCCTCTACTGGTCATGGGCCCTTGTGGAGAAACTTTTTTCTTTTGCAACAGAAAAAAGGGACACCCACTGCAGAGCTCTTTGCACATCCTGCTGTGGGCCTGATGATTGCCACTTTCAGTTCTTCTGAATCTTATATTCAAAAAATTCATGCCAACCAGGGCTAAACTATTTAAATGAGGCTTCTTCCTAATTGGACTAGCAAGAGGGATTAATTCCAGTGATTATAATTTCATCATAAGGACTTGTAATGAAACCCATTCCTGGGCCTCTTTGTAGATCCCTGGCTTTGCTGGCCTGGTGGAACATGAGCTTTGAAATCGCACTCCAGCCATCACTTCAGACATTCAAGACAGACAGACATACTTGGAACTCCTGGGACACAGTGAGGGAAAGCGCCAGGGGCGGTGCCTGTATCTCTCTAGATGTGCTTCCTTGGGAGAAATGAGGTGGTTACCAAGTGACTAGCAGGGCTGAGGGTGCCCCGCTGTAAAGTGCTTGCCTGCCAGGCCACGCGTGGCCCAGTTCAACAACACTAGGATTTACAGAAATAAAGGGCCAATTTAAGTGGTAATATGGTGTTAGGTCACCTTAATTTCTTCCACCAGCAACTTGGGACTCTAATAATGCTGAAAGGAACACAGACATCCCCAGAATCCATTGTTAATGCTCTCCCTCACCTCCTTGATTTTCATTCTCTTCCCAGACTGAGCTTTGCATGTGGGTCTCTCTGCAAGGTCTTTTAGATTATGAATAAGCAAACATGGGCACCTCTGTACACACACACTTCAGCACACTGTTAGGCAGCTTTTCTTTGCTGTTACAACATACCTGAGATAAACAACTTAAAAATAATTTTGTGGCAGTGATGGTTTCTGCCTCTCCACAGGCCTGAAGCATGGAGCTGGATGAGCAGAAACCAAAAACCCTGAAACTGTGAGTCAAAATGAAGGAAGGAAGGGTGGAAGAAGGCTGCTTACCTCATGGGGCCCAAGAAGCAGAAAGGAGTAGAGAACTCAAAAAAAGGGGACTAGGGCCAGATAGCGTCCTGAAGGTCATTCTTCCATGATCCACTCCCTTCAGCTAGGCCACACTTCCTGTAGCCATCACCTCCCAACAATGCCATTGAATTATTATTATTATTGTTTTTTAAAAACTTGTTTTGAGACAGGTCTCACTATATAGTTGAGGCTGACCTTGAACTCACTATGTAGCCCAGACTGGCCTCAAACTCACAGCAATCCTCCTGCCTCAGCCTTTCAATTTCTGGGATTACAAACATGTACCACCAGCCCCAGAAATGCCACTGAGTTATTATCTCATCAGTGGGTCAGTCCAGCGATAAAATCGGAGCTCATGATCTAATCTGCTTTCTTTTTTTTTTTTTTTTGAGACAGGGTCTTGCTTTGTAGTTCAGGCTGGCCCTGAGCTCACTATGGAACCCAGGCAAGCCTCAAACTCAGCAATCCTCTTGCCTCTGCCTCCCGAGTGCTGGGATGACAGGCGTGAGCCACCATGCCCGGCACTGTGGTATGTGGTATTGATTGCTGGTAGGCGTGAGTCACCACACCCAACATTGTATGTGGTTACCGGGGATCGAACTCAGGACCTTGCACTTGCAAGGCAGGCACCGGAACCACTGAGCTAAATCTCCAGCTCCTAGTCTGCTTTCTAAAGCCCTCAGCAAAAGGCCCTGAAACTCAGTGTTCTGTGGGACACTTGGTACCCAACCATAACAAGTATATACATGTATCATTGTTTACTGTCAAGTCCTTGAAATTCATTGGCTTATGAGCTTTTCACTTAAAAGTTTTAAATTATTTTTATTTTAATTCTTTTTTCATGTTAGACTATATACAGTCTGTCCCCCAAAAGTATGCATACATATATGATGCATGTTCATTATACTAATAATTTCCAGAAGCTAATGGTCACCACTTTGAGCACCTCCTGTAATTGTAGAAGCCAAAGGTAACTTGTATTAATCTGATAATGTCTCCATAAATTTAAGATATTTATACAAGCTTTTCTTTTCCTGATGCATGCATTTTTCTGGCAGTTTCTGTAGATCCAGTCTTTTTAGTTAGCGTAGACTTTTTTAGTTTTAAAATCTTTTTTTTTTTTTTGAGACAAGGTCTCGCTTTGTAGTTCTGGCTGGCCCTGAGCTCACTATGTAGCCCAGGCAAGCCTCAAACTCAGCAATCCTCCTGTCTCTGCCTCTCGAGTGCTGGGATTACAGATGTGAGCCACTACCCCTGACACTGTGGTATGTGGTATTGATGATTGGTGGGCGTGAGTCACCATGCCCAGCATTGCCAGGATCGAACTCAGGACCTTGAGCCTGTGAGGCAGGCGCCGGAACCACTGAGCTAAATCTCCGGCCCTAAAATCATTTTTTGATTGTTTGTTTTGGAGTCAGAGTTTCTCCAAATTGTTCTGGTCAGCTTAAACTTGCAGTCCTCCTACCTTAGCCTTCTGAGAGCTGAGGTTATCAGCATATGCAACCCAGCTCCTTTTTAATTTTTTTTTCTCCACATTATTTGGGGTAGTACCCAGGGCTTTGTGCATGCTAGGCAGATCCTCTACCAATGAGCTACATCTCAGCCTCTCACTTGTTAAAATTGTTGACACGTGTTAATTGCACATATGTATGGTGTATGGTGTTTAAATTTTCCCTCTTTCCACATGTGTAATGATTAAATCAGTGGAATGAACACTCTGCTCCTTAAACATTTATTACTTCTTTGTGTTGCCAACCCTCAAACTCTTCTTTTCCAGTTCTTTTTAAGGCATTTAATAGGGAGCAGGGGTGTAGCTCAATGTGTGAACATGTGCTTATCACATGTGCAGCCCTGGGTTCAATGCCCAGCACCAAAATTCACAAATAAAATGAGATATACAACAAGTTACCATGAACTGTAGCTCTCCCACTCTGCTGGAGCTCTGTAGAAGGTATTCCTAACTGCACCTTGGTATCCGTGACCCAGCCTCTCTCAGTCCCCAGCTCCCAGTCCCTGCCTCTAATAACCACTATTCTATTTTAACTTCCACATACGAGTGAGAACATGTGGTATTTGTTTTTCTGTGCCCAGTGTAATACAACTACAGAATACATTTGAGAATGGATTCTATATAAGAGAATGTGAAAGAATGACTAAGTCCTAAAGCTTTTCATTGGCAAACACTGGTGATTCTATAAATTACTTCCATGTTTAATTACTTGTTTGAGAAGACCAAGCCTCATAGAAATTTTCTCTTACTTTCATTTTTGTGAGACATAGACTTAATGCATAATTTTGATATATGAAAGGCCTCACATAATTGTTTTTGCTTAAAACCAAGCATTATTAAAAGGAATACTTAAATAGAACAGCCTAGAGTTCTCTCTAACAAGTGTATATAATTGAATGCTAGAGATCTCACAAGACAAAAAAGAATGAAACTAAAGAAAAACTCTTTAGCCAGATATGGTGGGTCACGCCTAGAATCCCAGCACTCCAGAGGCAGAGGCAGAGGCAGGAGGATTGCTATAAGTTCAAGGCTAGCTTGGGCTACATAGTGAGCTCAGGGCCAGCCTGAACTACAAAGCGAGATCTTGTGTTAAAAAATAAAAAATAAAAAAACTATTAAAAAAAGAAAGAAAAAAATTCTTAAGTATCCCAGAAGACTTACTAATAGAAACTATACCTCTTTATTTTTACATTTCCCCATGTGACTTTTACTTAAGTAGCTGTCTAGATAAATTTTTAAAAATTCAGTTGAACACAGCCTTCTCTGGCTAGCTACACACACCTGGAATTCCAGCCACTGGGGAGGCAGGAAGATGGCAAGTTTAATCCTGGGCAATTAACAAGACCATGTTTCAAAACAAAAATTTTTTAAAGAGGCCGGAACTGTAGCTTAGTGGTATGTACAAGGTCCTGTATTTGACACTCAGTAATACACACACAGACACACATACAAATGCAAATTGCTTTGACTATTAAGTATAGTGCATAAAGTTATAACTTTAAGAGAAGTCTTATAACAAACACAATATCTAAAGTGCTTTTTTTTTTTTAGTACTATTAGGCCCACATATGAAACCTACTTTTATTTACCAATGAGTTAAATCTCCTTTGTCAAATCACTATTACATTCTTAATTTATCATTTGGCAAAGTTTAGCTTTAAAAATAAAAAGCTTATTCTTGTCATTTCCAAAAAAGAGAGAGAAAGAAAGTGAGAGGAAGCTGCGCTTAGTGGGAAAAATTACAACATGCAGTTTGTAAGTAGTTTTGCTTTAGATTTTGCTTAACGACTTCTCTTACATAAGAGCCTTGTTAATATCTCCATAGGGAAAAATAACACGGAGCTACATTATGTCTTTAATTTTTCCTCCAGATAGTGTTTACAAAGCGACGTGGAGGAGGGACTCCATATTTAAAGTTATTAGCCAGCTTTGGTGTCCATTTGCCATTAAGGACAATTGGTAATTTTAACAATCAATGAGAGTTTATTTTGGGAGAAAACTTACTGAAATTTTCAGGAAATAACCTTGTTGTTCCACAGCAGCCCTCATTGAATACCATTATATCTATAACAATTAAAATTATCTTTGGTGACTTTTAGCATTTGGCATTGCTCCATTATTGTTCAGTTAAATATTTTTCAAGTTTGCTAGGAATTTTGCCCACTCTGTGCTTGCAGCTCTTTATTGTCAGTATGTGTCTTAGAATTCACCTTTGTGACATTACTTTTTTGTACTGTGGGAGAATGTGAATTTCTGCAGTGAACTGAGAAATCAAGTAATATTAGGAAATTGTAGACACATGTCTACAAGTTACTTATCAAAATAGGATCACAGTTTATTCCCTTATTTTTAGAAGCAACATCCCCTTCTTTTTTTATTTTTTTTTTCTCGATCCTTGCAAAATATTCCAGTTTAAAGAATTAGCCACTGGGGTGTAGAAAAAAAGAAAAACTGCAAAGGACAACATATGGTGTCATTTTAATATATCTGATTGAAAATTGTGAAGAAGATTCCAAGTTGAAGCTACCCAGACTACCAGTGCAGGGGACTTGGCTATCACACACAAACCAAACCAAAACAGAACAAATTTTTACTGTATTGCATCACAGTAGGAGTCACAAATGTACCCATTCAAAACAGTCTTAGAAAAATTAACAAACCTGCCATCCTGTAATAGTTCAGTTATTTTAAACCTTAAATAAAAACTCACGTGTTCTTTTAATTGTGAGAAATACATATTTGCCTTCAGAATCAATAATTGAGCACTGAAATATAACGGCTTAGAAAACATAGATACATTCTATGTTAAAGGGTAAGGCTTTTAAAATACTTCCAGACTTTATTACTATTATTCTATTTCTATATTTTAAGGAAGAGAGTTTATTTGCCATGATTTTACTCAAACCGAAAAAGTACTTGGAAAATGTTTAAGAATTATTATTCATTATGTAAATCTACCAATGAATATTTCTTATATCTCAGTATTATTTTCTGATCATTCACAAACCAATAATTAACCTTACAGATAAAAAATACTTTGATAAGGATTTATAGGGGGGTAGCTAAGAGGGGGGAATTAATTATATGCCTGCAAAAATACAAAGCAACTTGAGATCTGTATAACGTATGTAGGACAGTGTCGATTTACACAAACTATTTTCATACTAACTCAAACAGATACTTTTTTATTCCTGAACTGTCCCCCACCCCCTCAATTCCGTATATTCAAATCGTGGACTGGTTTTTTTTGTTTTGTTTTTTGAGGAAAAATAGTAACTTCCAAAATTGTCTTGCTACCCTAGGCAGTTAAAAATGGAAGGCAGGCAAAATATTTTATAAAACTCTTATAAATTAAAAAAATTTTTGAAAGCAAAACATCTTTGTTATATTTTAGATATGTGTCACAGGGAATTTGCACCCAAATACTGCAAATTGCCAGAAGAGCTTAGCACTGAGGAGCAGAATACTGTGATTATTTCTTTTTCTACTA
This sequence comes from Thryonomys swinderianus, assembly GCA_004025085.1. Lineage (NCBI taxonomy): Eukaryota > Metazoa > Chordata > Mammalia > Rodentia > Thryonomyidae > Thryonomys > Thryonomys swinderianus. The sequence continues at coordinate 13,190 of PVIC010046068.1, forward strand.
CTTTCTGGATTTTTCAGAAATTCTGGTTTTTCTTCTGCTATAGTTAGCAAAGCAGTAGAGATGGAACATAAGGAAGAATATCTTAAGCAGTCATGAACAGGTAAATAAAATATATACTGAATACTGAAGGTCCCCCAGCATTATTTTTTAAAAGAAAACACCCTACTTTCGTAAAATAAACCAGGCCTCCCAGCTCTGCCTTTATTTGCGGAACATATTGCAGTATATTTTGGAACAAAACTTGGAACACTGCGAACAGTGTGAGCCCTGGAAAGGAATTGCACCTGTATCCCGACGCAGCGCCAAACAAATGAAGCGCCTGCCTAAATATGCATCCTAAACTGGGATTCCACCGTCACTGCCACGTGCAAAAGTGAAAGTCTTACTTCTGGCACCAATCGAATAAAACTGGTGTGATGGTGATAATTAATAATAAGCCATTTATCACTTTTATGACACCATTTTAAGTGGGAAAGAAAGTTTTGCAAAATAAAACTGAGCGCTGTGTCTGAGAAGGTGAGGATTTGGAATAAACCAGTTATTTACTTTGTGAGAGTTGAGAACTTCTTGATTATTTTCCTCAAAACTTTTACACATATTCAACAGAGAACACTGTGTAGCTGAGTCTTTCTTTACCTAAACCCGACGCTCGTGGTGGAGATGGGTTTGACTTCAGGAGACTTGGTGTAAGAGTCACATTTGCATAACGGCAATTCTTTAAAAATAATCCTCCTTTTCATAGGAATATGTGAAGCAATATTCGTAGAAACCTGCAAAATCTGGAGTTGCAGGGAGATTAGGCAAGTCTCATTTGATATAAACTACATTCCAGCAGAAATAATTAATATGTGGAACAGACTATCAAGATGACTTTCAAAAAATAATCAGAAATTATACATGAATTCTGATGGGAGTTGGAGAGACATGGGCCAGACAAGGCAGTTGAGAAAGGAAAACAAATGTGTGACCAGACGTAGGACTTCACCATTATTTTCATTATCTTAGCAGATAATTCCACCTACTGAGGAAAGAAAATTGAGAAGCTAAATATAGCTCCAGGTAGATTAGACGTTTCCCTGATATTCCCCCCCCCCACTGTGTTCATTTGCTGGGTGTAATTCATGGCAGAAAAATCCCCCAAATACCCAACAGTTTAATGTTTAAAATGAAAAGGAAATTAAGCATATAAAA
>PVIC010046069.1:0-14394 GCA_004025085.1 Thryonomys swinderianus
GGACCATCAGCCACAGGGGTCTTGTCAAGAATGTGGAGAACCTTCAGACCACAGCGGCCCTGTCAGTTCAAGGGTCAAACATGGGAAACCTTCAGACCACAGGGATCCTGTCAGTTCATAGGGACCATCAGCCACAGGGGTCTTGTCAAGAATGTGGAGAACCTTCAGACCACAGCGGCCCTGTCAGTTCAAGGGTCAATCCACGGGGACCATTGGACCACAGGGGTCCTATTGAGAATGAGAAACCCCTTCAGATCACAGAACTCATATCAGGCACTGACCCATGAGGCTTTGGTGAAATGTAAAGAGAGGTAGTGGTTTGCAGTTGAGGTCAAATGCCAATTTACTTCCTTGTCTCATCCTGCGTCACTCTACCCTACTCTGTGTGGAAGTCGGGGTGAGAAACATTAGAATGGCCATGAAGATTAGCAACAAGTGCATAAATGGCTCAGACAGTGAGACACACTGAAGATCTTCAGTAAAGTATAACATCCTCGTCCTTTATGGTGGACACCAGGAGGTTACTCTAGGTATGGTATTTCACACTGTTAGAATACTATATGTACTTTCTGACTTGTGAGTTTTCTTTCTAGAAATTAAAAGTAGAGAAATGTCTTGAAAGAAACTTTATATATCCTAAATAGTCAACTAAATCACATCTGAGCCTTGAGGACTTGAAGATCTATGCCATAAAGGTAAGAACCTCTGCAAAAGATAATCTGTTTTAAAATAATCATCCGGTTGGAAATCTATAAATTGCAAGTCATAATGAGGAAAGGGATTCAGAAATAATCTCCCAGGAGACATTTCCCCATACATAAGTCTCAGGTTGATTCACAGCTTCACATTTTAGGAAAATAAGTCAAGCCATTCCAAAGAGGCCTGTCAGCTCTGTCGGTTTTCAGTACATTCTGGAAGAGCCTTTGATGTAATTTATGAAAAGAAGTGCTGCCGGTGGAGGAATGAAAACAGACAAACACTCCAGCAGGAGAATGCCATTAAATTATCAGGAGCCCTGGGTCGTCTGTGGTCACAGCAGCTCCGGGAGGAGGCTGTGAGTCCTGGCCACACCGCACCCAGAAAAACTCGGAATCGCTCTTTAGGACACCGTGGCAGGTCTCAAAACCTTTGCCTCCAGCAGCTCAGGGGAGGTCCCACCCCACACGTCCCTTCTGTAATGACATCAGCATCCTACTCAGCCACGTGAACAGTGGACGTGGACAGGCAAAGAACTTACTAAGTTTTCATAAGAGACATGGCATTGACTGTATAACCTAGAGTTTGATTTGCTTTGGAAAGAAATGCAGCATATAAATTAATTTGGATATTAATGCAACATAAAAAGGGACTTTAAAAACTTCTTCCCAATTTAAATGGTACATCTAAAGAATGTTGTGAGATGCATGTTATTCATATCAAAGAAAATGCTGAGACTATTCTAGAAGCGGTGCACAATCAAAGGCATGTCCAATGCTTTCCTTAAAGTCCTCAAGACATCAGGGAGCAACAATATGATGTGGAAAAGACTCAAATATAACAAGAAAACAACCACAAGAGAAAGCAAATAGCACTTTCTAGTCTCAAAATCTCTCAAAGCAATTGCCAATTATGAACAAATGAAGACAAGATTTTGCTAGTCTTACCACTGCTGAAACTCTACGTGGACACAGGAAATGAAAGTCATTGGTGAGGAGCTCTACAGTCTACATCGGAGGGTGTGAGAGTCACCCTCAAGCAGCAGGCAGGTGAGGGGCCAAGACCCCTCTTCCGGTCAAAGCTGACCTGTGGTGAAATTGAGTTTCCTCAAGACTGTTTGGAAGTACACAACTCAGAAAAGCAATTTCAGCAGTATTTACAGATGTCGGCTGTCTGATTTACTACTATTCTTCATCTGAAAAATAGCTGTGTGGCATTTACTGACAGGCTGGAGACTGACTTGGAAGCTTCCCTTTCCCCCTTCAAGAGACTTGTCAATGGAGTCTCTCTGCTTCCTTCTTACACACATAGCAGGAGCCAGAGGTTACTTTCAAGTGTATAACTAACTCTTCTACTGTGATTTTTCCCTCCAACCTTCTACTCAGGCTTACACACAATTTTTAAAGAAAAATAAACATACCACAGTTGCAGATTGATTTGCCTGGGCTCGTGGATGACCACAGGGGAAAAAAGGAAAGAAAAACAAAAAAGGAAAGTAGAAGAAGCACCTGTATGTAGGCTGATGGGATGAATATCAGTTCATGGGAATTATTTCCACCTGATGAGCAAGGTTCAGGGGCAGTGATGGCAACAGGTAGTTGGGCACAGATTTAGGACTGGATCCACATACAAAGCATTCTCCCGAAAGCCTAGGTACTTCCTGAGGCTGGGCCATGAGGGAAGTCTCGCAGCAGGGTGCACAGCAAGTTTTGAGAAAATCTTCAAGTGTCTGCTATTGCTCAGAACCTCCATTCTACTGTCCTGGGGCTTCTGTAGCAATGGACTAAGCAGATTATAATGAGAGAAGCGTGTTATCTCACAGATCTGGAAACCTGAAGTCTGAAACCATTCTTCTGACCCAGCACCTTCTGCAGCCTCTCAAGATTGTGCTTGGGTTCATCCAGCTCCCAGTGGTGCTCTAGCTTGTGCCCACATCACTCCAGCCTTGGCCTGTCATCTCGTCATTTCCTTCTTTATATTCACCTCTTCCCTCTCCTATAGAGATACCTGGGATTAGATCTCAGACACAACCAGGTAGTTCAGCACGATTCTATCACGAGATCCTCCCATTACATCTGCAAGGCCCCATTTCAGAATTAAGCTACATTCACAAGTGTCAGAGATTAGGGTTTATGTCTATCAGCCAGAGCAATTTTTGGCACCCACTAGGTAGTACAGTTGTCCCCAAATCTTATAGACTGTGGCCAGTGTACACAAGCAAACTGGGAGGGACCCCAGGCTTCGAAGGGGCACCATTCACCCTCTGCAACAGTATTTACAGATCTCCCTGGAATGGAGCCAGCAGGAAAACTACTTCCCCAAGTGAGCATTGGTTCCTTCTTGTTATGATCCACTCCTGCCCCTGAGTCCCTTTTGTGGCTGGACACTGCCCTGGGTGTGCTGAGCTCCACTAGATTTTCTCCAGGTTAGTTTTCAGGTTTGATGTAGAGAAACACTTCCTCCTGCTCAGCACCATTGTTAGTAGGTTTTCATTTATTCATTCCACAGCATCTTATTTGCCTGGTATGGACACTGGAGAGGGAAGGGACAGGTATCAAACAAGGGAATCCATAAATGGGGTGCAAACTGTGGATGGGCAGGAACATGAGCAATATTGAGGAGAGAGGCAAAGGAACGCAGATGGTCAGGGACATCAGTACCGGGGCTGCACCATGCTCACTACAACCTGCTGCCCCACAGCATCCTCTGCTAAGAGCTGGCTCATTGTAGGGAAAGACCTCAGTTCTGCCCAATGGGATGCAGCAGGTAAATGCCAACTCCCTTGCTTCTGCAGGGAAAATTCTAAGTCATATTCTACACCTAGGGGCAGCAAACTGCAGTCTTTGCCCCCAACTGGTCCAGCATCTAGTTAGTTTTATGAGGGCGCAGCCACTATTTCTTTACGCATAGGAGACAGCTACTTTTGCACTGTGAGACAAAGGATTAATTGGTGCCAAGACCACATGGGCTACAAGAGTAAAATATTAAGTGCCATGTCCCTATGGAAGTTCCCTAATTCCTGAGCTGTGATCCACCATCTTTCAGGGTGCTACAGGCCTGACCTCCCCACCCACAGAGACAACCAGCTCATAATCCCAAGATATGCAACTCCTGCTTGGCTGGCCTCACTCTGCGCTCCAGCAGCGATCCAGGGGTCCTGTCCCGAACAGTTCTTCTCTCTCATGGGTGCTGGATTCACAGGTTCAATCAATCACTGACCAAAAATACGTTTTAAAAAAAAGTTCCAGAAGTTTGCAAAATGCAAATCTTGAATTTGCATCCTGCCAACCACTGAGCTGAATCCACAGGAATGCAGCAACAGGCAGACCCAAGCATCACAGCCTCTGTGCTACAGCGGTGGACCAGCTGTCTCTAGCTCTCAGGGTCGAGCGTCCCTGGCCTCGTGTTTTCTCTTTACACCATGAAGTTGGCTTTGCCCAGAATCCTCTGGGTAGGTTACATAGAGCTTTCCCTTTATCTTTATTCTCTAAACAATTTACCATCTTTTATTTTAGATAAAAGATGGAGACACAGAGGAGTTTTCAGACAAGCTGGGTAGGTGCTTCACTCTTTCCCTCACCAGCGATGGCTGGACTTGCTTCTAAGTGTCCTGAGTACAGGAGCCCTTTGTTCTTCTCTATTCTATCCGTCCACTCTCCAGATCAGGGTCGTGACCACAATGCTGTCTTGGGCCACCATCTTGCCGTAGGCTAACCTTGCACTCTACGGATGTCCTGAGCCACACAGTAAGTGGGAGTCTGGGTGTTCTGCACTCAAGCCTTGTTCCAGTGAAGCTGATTCTCACATCCAATGTTAAAATACCAGGAGGCCCGAAGAGCTCTTCTCTGGCAAAGAACAGAGGAGAGCTACACACCTGCTCTACAGAGTTGACACGGCCACCAAGGTGGGAGCCTGAACTTTAGGAAATCGTGGGGAGTTCTGCTATGCAAATGAAAGCTTTTCGTAGGGCAGCTGCAATGTCTTTATAAAAGATATTGGATGAAATTATAATTCCCCATCTGTGGAGAACAGCCCCTGTTCGGCACTAGAAACAATGTGGCTGGACTGTAATGGTCACTGTGAGTCAAGGGAGGTTTTTGCCACGTTTCCACTTGGGGCCAACCTGCCCAAGGTGGTTTGGCCAGCCAGGTGCGGAGGAGTTGCTCAAAAGACAACACCATAGTGAGAATTTAAGTCGTAAAATAAATATTTTAATGGACAAGAAAGTGCCAAAACATGTAGAATAGCATCCCTGGACTGTCGGGGCCATGCTGAGAATCATGACTTTCTCATAGAGTCAACAAACTCACTGCACCTTTGCCGCGCTGCTGAGAGCTCGTCATCTCTACACAGGCGTCCCTGGAGCGGTTCTCACACAATCCAGACCCTCATGTGGGTTGAGACCCTGGCCTTCCTGTGCAGTCAGCTCCCCTGCTCCCTTCTCACACCCTGGAAGGGAAGGGATCGGGGTGGTGTGAAGCAGTTAATGCTCCTTCTCGCTGGTAGGGAAAAGAACAGAGGAAAGAGGACCTTTCTGTCATTGCTTCAAAGAATCATTTGCCTTTCTTCCGAATCATTTGAAGATTATACTTTTGGGGGAAATGTGGGTTTGCAGCTGTGGAAGGATTTGTGTTTCTTGCCTTTTAATGGCTAATTATCTTTCCACATTTCACGTGGCTATAGGGACCTTCCCTCACTAAGCCTCCCTCAGCTGTTTCTCCTTAGAGGTAGATTTCTCTGCAGCTTCTGATCAGCCACATCTGGTCAAGGAAATAAAGAAGCAGCAGCATTCAGACCCCGGCAAGGCCTTCTAAGGTCCTGAGTTCACAGTCTGCATCAAAGGTTCCATCTCCAGCATCAGGAGCTTGTTGATTCTGCTTACTGTTCGTCTTCAAAGAAACCGCTCATTATTTATGTGACTTGTTCCTCATCTGTCATTATGAGATAAACTTTGAAACTATCAACTTCCAAACAAAATAAAAGTGACCCATAACTAACGACATCACCATATCATTGTTTCAAAAATTTTTAAATGTTGTCATTCTTTTCCTGCACTTAAAATCACAGACCATGGTAATGGAGTTGAAAACAGTGCATTAAGTTCTGTACGCACATGTGTGTGTGGGGTGGTGGCTATCTGTCTCAAAGGACACATCCAATAGCCGGAAAAGGCTACCACCGATCTAGTATTTCTTTGGAGATGAGACACTGCCCTTCCCCATAGCCTCACTCCTAAATAGTGATGACCACACCCAGTGGGTATTCTCTCATGCCAAGAGTTAGAGTTACATCTGCCAGGACAATAAGGAATATATGTGGGCCCAGGGAATCCCAGAGGAAAGGTGCAATATGCCATGACCCACAGTGCAGCATGCCAGCTAAGAGCATAACCAAAACAAAGTATGTGAACTGGTGTGTGTGCATGAAGAGTGTGTGTGTGTGTGTGTGTGTGTGTGTGTCCAGAGTGAGGAGGGGGAAGTGTTTAAAACTTCTTCTTGAGACTAGGTAGGATGACTTATGAGGGCAGAATGATCATCGGAGTCACAGCTGCCACTGGTTTCCTCAAAAAGTAGTCTATGTATAAAATCAGGTCTGCAAAGATTTATCTTCTTTTTCTTGCTCAACTGAACTGGCTAGGACTTCCAGTATTATGTTAAATGCTTACACTGGGCATCTTTGGAGACTTCAGAAAAAAAATTCTTAGAATTAATATAGGAACATAGAATTAGTATAGGAACATTGTAGGATACAAAATCAACACATGAAAATTAGTAGTCTTCTATATGCTAGTAGTGAACTATCTGAAAAACTAATGAAGAGAAAAATCCCACTTAAAATAGCTAGTTTTAAAAAAAAATCTGTGAATTTCACCAAGACAGTGAAAAATCTCTACAATTAAAGCTACAAAACATTGATGAAAATCTGAAAATGATAAAAATAAATGTAATGATATCTTATATGTAGTGGACAAACTAATGTGTGAAAATGTCCATACTATCCAAAGCAGTCTACAGGTTCAGCACCACTCCCACTGAAATACCAATGTCATTTTTCACAGAAGTAGAACAGTCCTGAAATGTGTACACAAACACAAATGACCTGAATAGCTAAAGCAATCCTGAGCAAAAGCCAAAGCTAAAGGCACTACAATACCTGACTTCAAAATATACTGCAAAGCTGTGGCAGCAGCCTGGCATTAGCATAGAAACCACACCAAAGAAACAGAATAGAAAGCCCATACATCTACAGTCAACTGATTGTTGACAAAAAAGCCAAGAACACACAATGGAGAAAGAACAGACCGCGTGATAAAGGGTGTTAGAATAACTGGAGGTCCACCTGCAGAAGAGTGAAACTTTTCCTCTCACCAGTTGCATTATGATTGATGTGAAATACTAAACTAACAGAAAAAGCACAGGACAAAATGTTCTTTTTTTTCCTTTTCTCTTGTGGTACTGCCAATTTAACCTGAAGCATTTTTGCAGAACTACATTCCCCAGCTGTTTTTGTAATTTTTTTTTTTGAGACAGGATCTTGCTAAATTGTGCAATAGTCTAGGCTCATTTTGAGGTTGCAATCCTCCTGCCTCAGTCTTCCAAAATGCTGGGATGATAGGTGTAGACTGTCACATCTGTCTTGCACAGGAGAAATTCTTCAGAACATTGGTATGGGTAAATAGTTTTTAATATGATCCCAGAAAAACACAGGGAAAAAAGCAAAATTACTGAAAGGGTTGCATCCAACTCAAAAGCTACACAGGAAGGAGGCTCTCAAAGATCTAAACTTATAGATCTAAACTTATGAACATACCTAGAATATATAAGGAACGCAAGCAACCTAATAGTCTCCCAAAGAAAAATAAGTCAATTAAAGAACCGATTAAAGACATTTTGTATTTCTCAAAAGAAGACATATGAATGACCAACAATTATATGCAAATAATGTTCAGCATCAGTAATCATTAAAGAAATTCAAATTGGAGTCAAAATGAGATACTCCTGGACCTCAGTTAGAATGAGTCATCAAAATGACAAGATATAACATGTTGGTAAGGATGCAGAGAGAGGACTCATACACACTCTTAGTGGGAATGTACATCAGTATAGCCATTACAGAGAACACTACAAAGGTTCCTCAGAAACTAAAAATAGGACCACTGTACAATCTAGCCATCAGCTGGGATGATCACCAAAGGCAACTTGTACTCCTCCTGTATTTATTGCAGCACTCTTTACCATTGTCAGGATCTGCAACCAACCTCATATCTGTCAATGGATGAATGGATAAAGAAAATGTGGTATATAAACACAATACTGTTCATCCATAAGAACAATGAGATCCTATTGTTTGCAATAATATGGATAGAATTGGAAATAATTATGTTATATGAAAAAAAGGGCAGAAAGACAAAGAGCTCATAATCCTATTCGTAAGTAGATTCTATGAGAGGTAATCTTGTAGCAGATGACCTTAGAATAGTGCTTACTAGATATTTGGGACAATAAGGGATAGGAACTGAAAACTTGGCCATTAGATACAGTGTTACAGTTGCATTGAATGGATAAGCTCTATGTGACCTACTACACAGTTAACAACAAGGCACTATACATCTTGAAATAGATGAAGGTTTTGAATGTACTTACCATGAAGAAATGATAAAACTTTAAGTGATAAATGTTAGAGTCACCACCCTACACAAGGGCCCCTACACTGTGCTGTATCCAAAATGGCTTCATTTCTAAAGGGCAACCTTATCAGTAAGATTTCTAACCCGCAGGCCCAGCGAGTCTCAATCTGCTACAATGCTCTTCCAGTCGCCAAGTCCCCAAGTCCCCATAAAAACCTCACTTCACTTCCCAAAGGTGTTTTTCACCATTGCTCGAGGCAGCCCACAGCTTTCACCTCTATTAAAGCTTTGTGACAAGTGTTTTTTGGTTCATTTTTCTTTTAATAAATATGCTAATTTGATCAGAATCTAATGCATATATGAATTGAAACATCACTTTGCACCTCATGAACATGTACAAATAGTATTTGTCAATCAAAAATACTTTGGAAAAGTAGTCTAATTTTAGAAGGAACAAAAATTATTGTTAGGCTGATGAGCACAGGCTCAGAGTTTGGAATCAGAAAGCACAAGGCTCACCCTGTCCAACCACTGACTAATTCTGTGACCTTAGACACCACTTCTAGAAGAAACTAGATTCTCCTTTGTCAAATGGGATAGCTAATGACACCCTTTTAGAGAGGATTAGTTTAAAAAGATGGCATGTATTAAATGCTTAGCTCAATGTCTGACATGTCATAAGTGATTTTAAAATATATTTGTAACTGCTCTCTGATGCTTAGTTCTCATAGACTTTATTGCTCTAGAACAGTTTTAGATTTATAAGAAAAGCTGAGAAGATGGTACCAAGAGTTCCCATATGAACTGTACCTGGGTTCCTCTGCTACTTCCTCTGCTACTATATCTTCCATGGATATACTTCCTTTGTAATAATTACTAAAAGAGCATCAGCACATTGTCATTAGCTACCCTGAGCAGTTCGTTCAGATTTTTAGAGTCTGTTTACTGTGTCCTTTTTCTCTCCCAGGACACCACATTCCATTTACTGCTGTGTCTCCTTTGGCTTCTGTTGGCAAAGACAGTTTGTCAGATTTTATGACTTGGGAAATTTTAGAGTACGGACCATATATCCTGTAAGATATTGCACTCCTGTAATTTCATAACTTTTTCTCATGGCCGATATGAACTCTGGAGAGAAAGACCATAAAGGTGAAGTGTCCTTTCCATCACATCATATCAGAAATAGATACTATCATTAGTACTTCTTGCATTTGCTGTTGACCTTGATCAGTTGACTGAGGCAGGGCCTATCGGGTATAGGAAGTCATACTCCCCCCTTCACTTAGCCTTCATACACTTTGAAAGGAATTCATACAATACAGCATACAATTAACATATAGAAAATTAAACCACACAAATCATTTTGAAGTTTTCTTTTCCAAAATATTTTCTTCCTATGAACAAATTATGTGTTAGTTTTTTGTGTATATGAATTTGTGAATGTATATAATTTATAGGCAATGTTATTATCCAGTATTACTGATCTGATTGTTTAAATTATTCCTGCTTTAGCCACTTGTGATCTTTAGCTTCAATGCAGCTTTGAAACATCTCTACATGTGCCTGTGGGCATGTGCATGTTTGACCTTCTCTTTTTCAACCCTTCACCTCCTATGCCAAGCTCTGGGAGCCACTGATCAGTTAACTACTTCTACAGGTTTTGCTATTTCCAAATATTGTATATTTGGGATCATACAGGATATAGACTCTTCTTTCATTTAAAGATATGTATGTAAGATTTCTCTGGGTCTTGTAAGCTTAATAACTCATTTCTTTTTAGTGCTCAATAATATTCCATGTTACTGCACCACCATTCCTTTATGGGGTCACCCCTTGAAGGATGTCTTTGTTGCTTCCAGTTTTTACTAATTATGAATAATGCTACTATGAACTTTCCTTTTGTCAACTTTTGCATGGTGATAAATTTGCATATTTAGTTAGGCAAATGTTAGAAATACAACTATTAGAATGCAAGATAAAAGAATGTTTAGTGTTTTAAGAAACTACAAAAGTACTTTCCAAGGTGCCTGTACTATTTGATATTCCACAATGAGGAGAGTCCCCATCCCAGATACTCATCAACTTTTGCTGTTGTCTGATAGATATTATTATGTGGAAATTCATATACTGGCATGGCTAGTATTTCATAATGGTATTTAGTTGTATTTTCACTTTTTAACATAAATTTGAACATTTTTCATATAATTATATGTCATGTACATTTCATTTTTGGTAAAGTGTTCATATTTTTATCTGTTTCATAAAGCTCATTTTGCTTCTGTATTGTTCAGTTTTGAAGACACCTCCATGTATATTTTAGGTATAAGTTCTTTATCAGATGTATATTTTGCCATTGTTTCTTCCAAGTATAGAACTCTTTTTCCATTATCTTCACAATACATTTTACATGCCATATTTTAATCGCAAGAAAGTCTAATCAACTTTTAATGATTTCTATTTTTTTTAGCACATGTTGGTTATGTACGTTAACAGGTTTAATTCGGGCAGATTTGCACAAGTCCATACATACTTTGATAGTTTCCATCTCTCACCACCCTCCTTGCCCCACCCCCAGTCTCACATAAGTTTCAGTGGACCCAACAGATTTTGATCGTATGCATCACCTCAACTCTATTATGTGCCCTTTAAATGCTACTCCCTTCTCCTTTCTACCTTTTTGTCATCTCTTACAAATTCCATGTTTTAGAAGAACATGTGATATTTGCCTTTCTCAGTCTGACTTGTTCTACCCAAAACGATGAACTCTAATCCCATGCATTTTCTCATAAAAGACAAACTGTCATTATTTGTAGCTACATGATATTCCATTAGATAGATAATTAGAGGACCACGTTTTCTTTTTCCATTCATCTAGGCTGGTTCTCTATCTTGGCTACTGTGAATTATATTATAATAAATTTAGCTATTTGGTTATCTCTAAAGAAAGTTAACTTTAATTCTTTCAGGTATATATGAAAAAGCGATATGCTGAATCAAATTACAGATATAGTTTTAGTGTTTTGAGAAATTTTCAAGCTACTTTCCATAATAGTTGAATACATTTAAATTCTGGCCAGCAGTGTAGAAATTTTCTTTTTTCTCTGCAAGCTTGCCAACTTATACTACTTTCTGCATTCTTTTTTTTTTTTTTTTTTTTTAGACAGGGTCTTGCTTTGTAGTTCAGGCTGGCCCTGAGCTCACTATGGAGCCCAGGCAAGCCTCAAACTCAGCAATCCTCCTGCCTCTGCCTCCCGAGTGCTGGGATTACAGGCATGAGCCACCACGCCTGGCACTGTGGTATGTGGTATTGATGGCTGGTGGGCGTGAGTCACCATGCCCAGCATTATATTGGTTACCGGGATCGAACTCAGGGCCTTGCACTTGCGAGGCAGGCACCAGACCCACTGAGCTAAATCTCCTGCCCTACTTTCTGCATTCTTGATGGCAGCCTTTCTGACTGGGGTAAGATTGAATCTTAATGCCGTTTTCATTTGTGTTTCCCTTGTACTTAAAAATGATGGGCATTTTTAATACATTTAAAGATGACTTGTACTTAGTTTTGAGGAAATATCTTTTCAATTCATTTGCCTATTTATTGATTGGGCTATTTCACTTTAAAGCTTTGCATTCTTTATGTATCCTGTATATTAACCCTGTCTTGGAAGCATAACTGCAAAATTTTCTCCCAGTCTGTAGACTGTCTCTTCACCCTGTTTGTTGTTTTCCTTGCGTTTCTTAATGGATTGTACTTTTAATGTTGTCTCTAAAATTCATTCCAAAACCTAGATCGTATACATTATGTCGAAGATTTCCTTCTAAAGTTTCATGATTTTGCCATTTATGTTTATGGCCTATTTTCAGCTATTCTTTGTGAAAGTTTTTAGATCTATGTCTGGATTCTTTATTATTTTGCATGTGGATGTCCAATTATTTCCACATAGTTTTTTTTAGAAGACTGTCCTTTTTGTACCGAATAGCCTTTACTCTTTGGTCAAAAGTGTTAACTATATTGATATACATTTCTTTCTGGGCTCATCATTCTGCTCCAGTAAAATATGTATATATTCTTTTTCTAATATCATATTGTCTTAGTTTCTGTAAGCTTTTTGTAAATTTTAAATTGGGTTGTTTCAGCCCTCCAATTTAGCTTTGGTTCTTTGGACTCACTAATGTATGTGCTATTTTAGATTTTTGTCTTTCTTCATGAACTTTAGAATTGCTTTCTCAATATCCATATAATGCCTCGTTATAATTTTTTGAGTTGAATTCTTTTTAATTGAATTCTTTACAACTTTTGTTGGTAACAACGTGAATATATAGATCAAGTTGAGAACTGACATATTAAAATACAGCACCTTCCAATTTGAATACAGAACCTCTACATTTACTTAATCTGTTTTCTTCCATTAGTGTTGTTATTTTCTGCATACAGCTCCTATAAATGCTTTATTAACTTGTATCTAAATTCCCCCAACTAGTGAGGTAGAAACTTCCTTGTATATGGCATTGTTTTTAATTTTAACTCATGTATGCTTGCAATAAATATTTAAAATGTTAAAAAGAAAATCTCAATTTCTTTGTATTAACTTTGTACTTTATGGTATTGTTCTCCTTGCTCATTAGTCCTACGAATTTTCTTGTCCATTTGTTGAGATTTTCTATGTAGACAATCATGTCATCTCTGAACAAGTGTAATTGTTTTTGCATTCTCTCCCTAATCTGCGTAATTTTTAAATTTTCTTTTTCTATTTCCTACTACTTAGGACCTCATATGATATGCCCTTGGAGAGGAGAGAGGAGACAACTTGCTTCTGTCCTAGACTTAGAGGGGAAAGCATCTGGTCTGTCACTGTGAAGGGTGATATTAGTGCAACATTTTGTAGATGTGTCTGCTGCATTAATTTAGGTGACTATAAGATCTTTCATCTCTATCCAGTTGATGTGATATAACATATTAATCGTCATGTTGAACCTGACTTACATGTTTGGAATAAATCTAACTCAGCCATAGTATATAATTTTTTAGTACATTGTTTTATTTATTTGCTTGGTTGCACTGAGATTTTTTTCATCTATATTCCTGAGGATTATTCATTAATAATTTTCCTTTCTTGAAACATATTCATCTGATTTCACTCATAGGATAATACTGTCCTCATAAGGGGAGATGCTGGCGGTGTCTTCCCTACTTCTCTTTACTGAAAGTGATTGGAAAGAATTGATACAATTTCTTAAATTTTGTTGAATTCATACATGATACCATCTGGGCCTTGTGCTTTATGTTTTGATGTTAATGACTGCTTCAGTGTCATAAGATCTGTTTAGATTGTTGATTTCTTCTTGTTAGAGCTTTAGGAATGGCCCCATGGCATCTGAGTTATCAAATGTGTTGGCATCGAACTGTTGAACATATTACTTTTTATCCTTCCAATGTCTATCTAGTCAGTAGTGATGGCTTTTCTTTCACTTCTGGTGTTTACTGTTTGTGCCTTCTCTATTTTTATATTGATTAGGCTGGCTAGAAATTTACCAATTTCATGGATATTTTCAAGGGCTTACCTTTTATTTTCTATTGACTTTCTCCATTTCTTTCTTGTTTATAACTTCACTGATTTCTGTTCTAATTATTATGACTCCTTTTCTTCTCCATGCTGTAGGGTATAAGTTGCATTTTTATCTAGGGCTAGGCTTAGAGCATTGATTCTAAAGCTGTCTTCTCTTCTTGTGTTCCCTTTGTTTATTTCCCTCAAGGCAGTCACACAATTTTGCTGTCACACAATTTTTGTAAGTTGTATTTTCATTTAGTTGAAAATACTTTGGATTTCTCTCGAGACATTTCATTTTATTCATGTATTATTTAGAAGAATGGTAAGTGTAAAAAAACCACATCTTCTTTATCCACTCTCCAGTTGATGGACATTTGGGTTGTTTCCAAGATTGAGCTATCACGAACTGAGCTGCTATGAACAAGGGTGTACATCTGTCTTTCCAATGTGAGTTTTTAAATTCTTTTGGGTATATTCCTAGCAGGGGTATAGCAGGGTCAAATGGGACCCGTAGTCCTAGTTTTC